>BRDA01067343.1:0-13746 GCA_036984385.1 Crenuchus spilurus | reverse complement strand
ATTCCACTATGTAATAAATAAAGATTTTCAACTGGAATATTTCATTCATTGAGATCTAGGATGTGTTATTTTAGTGTTCCCTTTATTTTTTTGAGCAGTGTATATATACATACATACATACATACATTTAAGTAACCAGAGACAATAGTGTTGTACTCATTTAGCCTCAGAACTATAGTGTGATAAATGGAAACGCAGCACAACAGCAGGCTTGTGGGCGCTTTGGTTTAGAGCTCTGATGGATACTAAAGAGGAATGGGTTACTTGGACAATTGCCAACAGCTGGGAACAGACCACAGGTTTGTCTAGACAGAACGTCCCTGACAGACAAAACATCATAACAATGAAATGAATGTGTGATGACAGAAGTGTTGGCTTTTCTTGCTGTTCTAGCACTTGGCTGAAACAGAGCCAGTAACGGGCATCACAGAGTTTTTAAGTCATTGTAGTGTTCTGATGATTACGGGACAGGGTTCAGAGCACTCAAGCATTAGTCTGCACCACTTCAGGTTCACCAACAAGTCTGAACCTGTACACATTAAACTGCAGTAAGAGATGTTTTACATAGACCTCATTCCTCTGCATAAAACATCTTCATTCATCTGGACATGTTTAAAAACACAACACAACATTCTCAACTAGGGATGCACCGAATATTTGGCAAACAAAAATTATTTGGCTGAAAATGGCAAAAATTACACTTTCAGTGTTTGGCTGATTAAGTGAAAAGACAATAATTTATAGTGAACAATGAGAAATTTAATGACACTGTTACCTGTTTCTAGTTCCTGGCTGTAGGTGTTCAAGTTCAAGTTAAAGAGGTTTGTGCCAGTGTGTAGCTAAACTGCAGTAAAGTTAGTTTAATGTTGGTTTAACATTCACAATTGTGCTTTTCCTCACCAACAAAACAGATTGACCAGCACAGTTCTGGTTTGGTGGTGAAATGGAAGAAGACAACAAACTACAAGCACAACCTTTACTAAACTGCACTTGTTATGATGAAGTCAGAATACAGCCGCTTAGCTTTGTGTTTGTGCTAAGGCTGCTGCAGTGTTAGGGATCGTCTCACAATTACCAGAAGAAATGTTAAAAGTTTCAGTGTGTGTAGCCAATGACACTCACATTAAACACACAAAACATTCATGTGACTTACATCATTCTTTTTAAACATTTTCATCATTTTGTTTCATGTTTTAAATTAAATATTAGTAATAATGTAACATACATGCATCTTCATACATATTCATATGTTATTGACTTGTTTTATATACAAATATAAAAGAAAGAATAATCAATTAAACTCATGTTATTAAATCTAATGATATCAAACCAACTTATTACAATAATGACACTGATTCCTGACCTACTACAAGACACATTTTGGGAAATAGTTTAGTTACTAATTTTATAATGATTTATAGAAATTAAAAACTGTTGTTGTCCATAAATTTTAATTTCTGTGCATCCCTATACTCAATTATTTTTAGTTATGAATCTGCCACACACAACCATGTTGTGAGAGAGAGAGAGAGAGAGAGATTTACAATGTCTTGAAATAAGAGAAGGAGAAATGGGGGACATAAGGACAATGCAAGTCAATTCAAGAGCCGAAGTTCAAGCTTGTGCTACACAATATTAGCAAGTATTAGTACGTTTTTCTCTTTTATCAAAAGAAAACAATTGCAAACTCTGTGTGAACTGCTTTAAATGGACAGTATATATATTTTATCACTCAAATAACCAGACATTAAAGCTTTTAAATTTAAACTTCATCATTCTTCAGTTTTTTTTATCCTCACATTCAGTGAAATGTAATTTAGCTTACTAAACTTCTGCCCAAAAATGGAGTAATGAAGCCTTTCTCAGCCAGACAGGAACACATTAGACTCCATTTCACACCTTGTGAAAAATGACACTCAGCCACCTCAATGCCACCCCGGCTGCCTGCGTTCATTTTTTTGCCCCATAAGCTAAGACGGAGGCCAATTCCTATTCTAGGAGCTCATTCACGGCATATTTTCCAGCATCAACAACCTTGACTGAGCTTGCAAAGGTTTTTATTATTATCTGAGGTCTTGGAGGAAGGAAACCCAAAACAAAGCACAAAAACACAGTGTACAGTTATTACAGATGCGCCAACATGAAAAAGTTTTGGCAATGGAATGAAAAATGAAGCATTTGGCTGAACACTGTTTGTCATTTCTTTTAATGATTATAAAATTAGTAACTAAACTATATCCCAAAATAAGTCTTGTAGTTAGTCAGGAATGAACATCCATATTGTAATAAGTTGGTTTGGCTTCATTAGGTTTAATAACATGAGTTTAATTGATGATTCTTTTATATTTGTATATAAAACAAAACAATAATATATGAATATGTATGACGATGCATGCAAGTTATATTATTACTAATATTTAATAAAATTATGAAAATGTCTAAAATAAATGATGTAAGTCACATGGATGTTTTGTTTGTTTAATGTGAGTGTCATTGGCTACAGACACTGAAACACTTCACATTTCTTCTGTTAATTGTGAGACGGTCCCTAACACTGCAGCCGCTGGAGCACAAACACAAAGCTAAGCGGCTGTATTCTGGGTTTATCATAACAAGTACAGTTTAGTAAAGGCTGTGCTTGTAGTTTGTTGTCTTCTTCCTTTTCACCACCAAACTGTAACTGTGCTGGTGAATCTGTGTTTTGTTGGTGAGAAAAAACACAATTCTGAATGTTAAACCAACATTAAACTAACTTTACTGCAGTAAAGCTCCAGTCTGTGGTCGGGAACTAGAAAAAGGTAACAGTGTCATTAAAAACATCACTGTTCAGTATAAATTATCCAGTCTTTTCACTTTTTCGGATTAACACTGAAAGTGTTTGTCTTTGCTAATTTCGATGAATAATTTTGGTTGCCCAACATTTGTTGCATCCCTAAATTCATACTTGCATTTTTCCTCGTTTTATTCCAGATATTAAGGAGCCTCTGTTAGATTTTCAGTCCTGTCCTTGTTGATGTCCTGATAATATGATAGTGACCACATGAATATTGTGCAGCACCACTGCTATAGATGATGGTTCACCTAGCACTGCTGTATGGTGAACACATGCTGAGAAAACGTTTGCCGGGGTGGGAATCGAAACTGCAGTGAGGGACGTGTGGCTGGTATGAAGTTTGGGGACATGAATCAAGGCTTACAAAGTAGCTCCAGATTTAGGAATTGGTCATTTTTCCGTGTGGTTTTGTTTATGTGGGATTTGCTTTTGAAGGAGAACAACAGTGTTTGAGGTTGAGTTTCATGTACCAAACTCTCCTTATTCCACTACGCCAGTGTAAACACATTCTTCCATCCTGAGGCACCTTTAAAAGTGAAAAGCTAATGCAGGAGAGAATGGAAGAGACAAAAAAACGTGCTGTTGCTGTGGGTGGCGGCCATGACTATGGGAGCTGAATGTGTCTTTTGTGTGACTCATCATGATAGAGTCAGGAGTACAGTCTGATTCCTTCACCCACTGAACAGTAGCATACCCTTTTGATTCAAGGACTTCCTAAAGCTCTCAGAAGCAATTCTTTTGTTTTTTAAAATTCTCTTTGGCAGTCCTTCAAGGGCTTCTTCTCTGCTTATTCAAGGTGTATATTACTTACTGTGGCCGTCGTAACAAAACCACATTGGTACATTGACAGTAGACACTAATGCTAAATGTAATGAAATATCTATCATCTCATTCATCATTTTGTGATATTAACACAAAATAAAGGTCGACATTTTTAAATGGGGGCAAAAATTCAATTAAGAGGCTTCTGAGATAACAGGTAGGATATTTTTCCAACTACATTTTCACATTTAGTTCTAGTGGATCTTTCGCACAGACACCCACGCCATTTACAGACCCAGACAGCAGCAGGTGATGAACCCACCACAGCTTTTTGATCCTGTAGCTGATTGACGCTGGCTGCAGTTGTAGCCTGAGGCCACGTCAGTCTCAGGTCTGATCAATGGCACTATTCATGAACAGACAGGTGGCAGCCCATAAAGTTGGTGACTCCACTCCAGATCAAATCAAACACAGCATAGTTAGCACATCATATTCTACTTGTTTTACTGCATAGTAGGGATGCACCAATATAAAAAAAAAATTGGGAAGACTATTTTTATTTATTTTTTTAATCATTCAAAAATTAGTAACTGAACTATTTCCAAAATAAGTCTTGTGTAAGGAGGCAGGCAGGGGTAGAACACGAAGGCGGAGATCTTGCAAACAAAGGGTGTTTTTAATGAGGCAGACAGAACAAAACAAAAGGCAGCACGAGGGCTGAACAAACAAGGTAAGACTAGGCTCAGGGTACAAGGTAACTTACACGTTCAGGATAGTAGGGTAACTGGGGACGAAACGACAAGAACAATAACTATAACATCAACATTATCAACAACAACATAACAATGACCGACCAGGCACAAAGGACTAGACAGAGCTTATAAAAGCTACATGAAACGAGGGACAGCTGGACTCAATGAAACAATGACACAGGAAATCCACATAAGGGCACGTAGTACATGATCAGAACACAAGAGGGAGACAAAACACAAGGGCAGGGGGTCAGATCCTGACACTTGTTAGTGAAATGGAAAAAATCAACAAGCAACCTTTACTAAACTACTTCTTGTTATGATGAAGTTAGAATACTTTGGAGTGAGATCATTGTATTTAATATGAGAGCACAAAAACAGGGTTAAACCAAGCGCATGAAACACAACAAGACCCAACAAACAAGAAACTTTTTTTTATTAAGTATTAGTAATAATGTATTCATATTATTTTGTTTATAAACAAATATAAAATAATAAACAAACGAATGTGATTAAAACTAATGATGTCAGGCCATCTTATTAAAATATATAAATTCCTGACTAACTACAAAGTTAATTTTTGGAAATAGTTTAGTTATATAAATTTAAAAATGTGGTTTCGGCAGGACATTTTTTGGTGCATCCCTGTCATATACATGGACTACAAAATCTGATTACTGAGCTAAAATCCAGCTCTCTTATCAGATTTCCTCATCAGAGTCCTAGCCCTAAGAAATCAGAATTAGCTAGTTAACTAGAAGTCATAGCCAAATATATGATGTACTGAGCTGGCTTACCAGCAAATCAGCAATAGCCCAATGAAGTCCACACATTTCCACATAAACCAAACACATTTTTAGAAAATCTATTTATATTATATTAAATCTATTTATATTATGTAGTAGAAAATGCAAAAAATAGTATTTAATTTGGTGGAGCTCCGTTTCAAAGCCAGACAGCTAAAGCCAGACACCAGTGGCATAAACACTGCTCTGCTACAGGTCACATAAGGTAGGCAGGTGACCTCATATGCAACAATTCAACAATTTAAAAAATGTGCTGTGATTTTGCTTGGAACAGAAAGTGCTGTATAGCCTCCACAGTGAGGGCCAAGTGCCAATTTATGATGGAGAAGAAGTGTACATACGTGCTTCACACGCACACTCGGGTCCATGTGTCTGAACGGAGGTTCTATATATGGAGACTCCTGCATGTTATTTAGAGCTCACTCTTTACAGGGACGACCCCTATTGCATGCTGCTTACCTTATGACCTCTTTGGAGGCTAAGTGCTACGTGTGGGTAGTGTATGTGTGTGTGTGTGTGTGTGTGTGTGGGTATGCAGTGTGTGTTTCAAGAGAGCTGTCTAAAGTCTGACAGTTTATTTCTGTTCCTCCAGCGTGCCCTTTTCCTGCCAACTCAGCGAAACCTTCACAGCGAAGGCAGTGTGTGGGTAAGAGTGGAGCTGAGAAAGAGAGAAATTTGCTTGTGAATCACTCGATCCGATAAAGTCATTAACTGTTACATTAAAGCAATTTGTTTTGCAGCTAACAAAATGAGCTTTCAAATTTGATTGTCTTCTACAAGGTGTCACATCATTCATACACCAAAACGTCATAACTCACTTTATATGACCACTATGACACATGTTCTCTCTGTTCCTTATTCAAGTCCAGGCAGTCCAGTCTCCTTATTGTCTCAGTGTGAATGTGGAGGTTTAGCACAAATTCTAGGCCCTATGCTCAAGCAGTGCCCAGATGCACTGGTAACTCAGTCCCACTTTTCACCCCACTACGACACCCCTGTATACGTCCTTTAGGTTTGGGCTGATAAACAACATCATTGTTCATTGTTGATTGGGCTACCTCTTCTTCTTCACACACATAGCTGTTTTTTCCTGGCATGACATGAAATCTCTGGCATGACACAGCACTGTCTGACAAAAACAAATGATCCAAACGTGATTTAACTGCTCTGAAAAACAGTCCATGACCATGCGACTAAGTCATGACTGCAGAAAGCAGCAGACAGAACAGGAGCAGACTGGCTGGCACCGGAGAGAGGGCAACAGCAGGTGAGATACTGTCTACTACTGCTCACGTAAGTGCAGATAAGAGTGTGCAAAGTCCAGGCAATGGAGGACAAGCAGATATAAACACACAGCAGCTCTGTCACCATGATTATTGTTACACAATGCATTTGGTCTCTGTGTATTTTGTCATATGAAGGTCCAACAAAGACTCCTGTTCACCTGTTTAACAAGCAGTGTGGAGTACAATACACTAACAGTACCCCAACAAACAGTGTGGGGTACAGTACCCTAACAGTACCCCAACAAACAGTGTGGAGTACAATACCCTAACAGTACCCCAGCAAACAGTGTGGAGTACAATACCCTACCCTAACAGTACCCCAACAAACAGTGTGGGGTACAGTACCCTAACAGTACCCCAACAAACAGTGTGGAGTACAATACCCTAACAGTACCCCAACAAGCAGTGTGGAGTACAATAACCTAACAGTAAAACAGTACCTCAACAAACAGTGTGGAGTACAATACCCTAACAGTACCCCAACAACCACTGTGAGGTACAATGCCCTAACAGTACCCCAACAACCAGTGTGGGATACAATGCCCTATCAGTAGCCCAACAACCACTGTGAGGTACAATGCCCTAACAGTACCCCAACAACCAGTGTGGGATACAATACCCTAACAGTACCCCAACAACCAGTGTGAAGTACAATACCCTAACAGTACCCTAAAAAACAATGTGGGGTACAATACCCTACCAGTACCCCAACAACCAGTGTGAGGTACAATACCCTAACAGTACCCCAACAAACAGTGTGGTGTACAATACCCTAACAGTACCTCAACAACCAGTGTGGGATACAATACCCTAACAGTACCCCAACAACCAATGTGAGGTACAATGCCCTAACAGCACCCCAACAACCAGTGTGGGATACAATACCCTAATAGTACCCCAACAACCAGTGTGGGATACAATACCCTAACAGTACCCCAACAACCAGTGTGAGGTACAATACCCTACTAGAAAAACAGTACCTCAACATACAGTGTGGGGTACAATACCCTACTAGTAAAACAGTACCTCAACAAACAGTGTGGGGTACAATACCCTAACAGTATCCCAACAAACAGTGTGGGGTACAATACCCTACTAGTAAAACAGTACCTCAACAAACAGTGTCGGGTACAATACCCTAACAGTAAAACAGTACCTCAAAAAACAGTGTGGGGTACAATACACTAACAGTACCCCAAAAAAACTGTGTGAGGTACAATACACTAACAGTACAACACTATATCTTTGCTTAAAATGTACAACAGAACCCTAACAGTGTGAGGTAATGAGATGTTACTCTATTACTTATTTAATAACTTAATTGAAATATGGAAAGTATTTCCACACAACTTAGTCCCTTTCTATTAACGTAAGGCAGTTTGGTTTATCCAGCATAATTTACTTCAGTTGGCTAAACTTAATATGTTCTCACAATTCCAAATCAAATCTTTAAGGTTATTTGAACATGATTTAGTAATGTTGATGTAACTGATTTTGCTTATGTTGTGTAAAGTTGTTCTAAACCTAATGTTACATGTTAATTGAATTTATTTTACTCATGTTCGTTCAACTTAGTTTACTAAAAGTGATGCATTAAATTGTGTTGGTTTAACATATTTAAGTTATGTTAGTCCAACTTATTGTTTCAAAATTGTTGCAGTAAATTTGGTTGATTTTACTTATTTTAGTTACATTGGGGTAAGGACATAACGTTAATGAGAATACGAAAAATATACACATACCGGTAGTACACACTGTTTTTCAGATAACTCTTATGAATTAATACGGGAAGGAGTGGTTAGTGAACAACATTGAAAGAAACACTTTAGTCATCAGTGCCCGCGCTTTTACAGAGCATACATCTCGCGAGATCCCGTGAAATCCCGCGAGACTTTGGTAAACTCAAATTGTTCACTTTGATTTGAAGAGACTGACTTGGGCTTGATTAGGATATTAGGATAAATACGTTCAATGTCAAATGTCAAATTCTCTGTTTTTTGAGTGTATCACTATTTAGGTGTTCATTACGTTTCATCAATGAAAATGTGTGCGTGTGTGTCTGTGTGTGTGTGTGTCTGTGTGTGTGTGTGTGACTATTTTTGAATATTACAACATTTTCAAATGAGCTCCTGAGCTGTGCACATTAGATTTTCTCCTGAACAGTTGTGTATGGCAGTGTGGCTTTCAAATTACCCAGAGCTCAGGAGTGGAAAGTCAGCCTACACAAAACCCAACATCAGAACCCAATCTGTGTGCTTAAAGGAACTTTCCAGAAGTGAAAGGGGGAGGCAAATGGCCGAAGTCGACCCCACACACCCCTGTCCAATCAGGAGGCCTCACGTTCAGGAAGTGCAAGTCTGCTGGGATGTATGTGGCAACAGTAAGATCTTTAATCTTCAGTACAGAAAAGAGAAAACGTATCATATGAGCGGAGGAAGCCAAAAAACCTCCATGCCAGGAGTTTTCAGTTCATTTAGCAGTAAAGACCCCTGTACAGAGCCCCCTCATTTCTCACACCTCCCCTCCACATCTCCTCTCCAACTCAGCACTCCCGCAGGAAGCGAAGACTGGAGTTTATTTTCGAATCGGACTGAAAGAATGCGTGCCATTTCCTGTGCGGAGTTCCATATGAACTCGAGAACCCTTTGCTGATCAGGCAGCAATCTTCTCCACAGTACATCTACTTCAATCACAGATCTAAAGGAAGAACCAGCCTAGGTACAGAACTGGCTCCCTGTTGCACACACCACTGAGATTATTTGGGTGGAAGTAGGCACATATTAGTCCTAAAGCAGCTTTTTGTTCTGTGGCTATAAAAACATATTTACTAGCGCAAAATTAGAAAACCATGAACAAGTTCACTGTTCATAATTTCATTCAAAAGGGTAAACTGTCATTTTATATTCATTACACTTTGTGACATTCCAAGTCTTTTTTGTTTTAATGTTGATCAGTTATAGCTCATGAAAATCTGAAATCCAAAATTAATATTAGACTAGTTCATTTCAAGTTTAAGAAAATTAGTATTCAAAACAGTATCAACATTAAACCAGAAAAAGCTACAAATCTAATATTTCATTCTATATTTCCTGTCACATGGGGCTGTAAAAACAAGGCTTTATTACAAAGACTGACAAATTGTTTCTATGAAACAAAACTTGACTGTGACTTGACTACAACAAACCAGGAACGTGATGACATAACATGGCCGACTTTACACAAAGAGTGTGATGAACAATACATGAAAGACAATTCAATGACTGACAATGACTGTGTGACACAAGGAAAGCTATATAGCAAACTTAATCAAGACAGACTATGAGACAACAGGGCTGTGCAATGACATGATGTAACTAGGATGAGACATGAATGTAAACTAAAGCACATGGCGACAAGACAGCACATGGGAAACGTAAACAAACAAAAAGCACATGGACACAGATGGTGGGAGGGTTCACAGTTACATACATGTTTCCATTTTATCAGTACAAAAGGCAATGATTATATTAATTATAATAATAATAATAATAATAAAAATAATAATAATAATATATTACATTTATACAAAAAAAGTGCCACAAAGTCAGCCATCTTTCCTAAGTAAGAAAACCAATGCATTGTGGTACATTAGCCTGTAAGTAGTGTACATGGGTTGTACACTATATGTATGATGCATTGTGAATAATAATGCAGTGTGCTATATAGGGAATTGTTCAGAGAATTCGGACAGTAAACAGTAAATAGGGTTCCATTTCAGACAGAGCTTTGAAATACGTCACTTTTGAACTAAATTATTAAAATACAGACATCAGCCCTCGCTGGTAACTTGTGCTCCTCAGAGTTCTTCATTAACAAGTTGACAAATCAACCTCATTAATTCAGTTCCCACCACAGATTTGGTATAAACAACACTTTCTGGTGTCAGACTTCGGAAGATATACTGATGAACACAATCTGCAGTGATGCTACTTCACATCTCTCATTAAACCTCCGTTTAACTGAATGGAATAATCTTTTTCTCCATCCTCTAGATATCAAAATGAGCTAAACTCAAACACGTTTCAGAGTCATTACTCTCACAGGGAGGGGTATGAAGAGGAAAAAAACAGAACGAAATGAATGGCTCATTGGCTCTACATCTTTTATCAGCAGGATCTAACATTGTATCTGCTGGGAATGTTCAGCATTATGGGTAATGGGTAGGGAAAAAAGCTGTACCATTTGCTAGGCATCAAAATGCAACTGTAGTTGAAATTAGCTTATACATAGGTGGTAGGTACTACGACACTGGAAGGCACTGGCACAGTTTGATGGTTTCACAGCTCTGATGCTACAATTAAACCTGCTAATTACCTGCTGAGCTGAATCAGGTGTCAGGTTTGATCAGGAATATCACCAAACGGTGCAGGAATCCAGCCTTCCAGGACCTGATGGATAGGAAAATCTTGTGACCAACACGTTTGAGCTAGTTGTAAAAAATAGTTCTCCAGTAGTTCAGTGAGTTTGGTTCAAGTACTAACAATATGACTTAGTTGTCAACTATACAATATGAGCACATCCACAGTACTGGGAAACCGTAAATGTCCAAGTAAGCTATATTAGATACTCCGAAATCAGATCTCTCTTATTGTTTTACAATTTTTTTCAAAAATTAGCCAAGAATCAAGTCTTTGTTTAGATTCTGTTAGTTACTTGGTTTCCATTGTGCATAAACTTGCTGGTTTATTAAAAACATTACAGTTTTATCATTATGGCACAAACATCTGTATGACACAAGTCTACTTTGGGCATAGACCTCATTCCTGATGGTCAACCTACAATTTTTGATATGTGCCTGTTAAATGGAAAAGGTAACTTACGTAATCTAAAAAGTTACCCAATTCAACAACAAATATATACAGTGACTTAGAAAAAAAAAAAAAACCTAACATGACAAACGATAATAAAATGTGTTCATTTAATGCAATTTATACCATCAATTATATCCACTAAATACAATTTATAATAAATTGTGTAAGCTACATGGAAGCCATAAGAATGAATTCCCAGTACTGAGGATAAGCTCATATACAAGTCAAGTGTTAAGTAGTTTACTTCATTCTGGAGGTGTACATTATAATATAATAATAAAAAAACAGGAAAAGGACCATGGGTAGCACATCTCTAATTCTTCTTAGCTACTGTAAGCTTGTGTGCAGCATGAGGAGTCGAAGCAGTGTGGGGACGGGACTTAAGTGGTGCCCCCATGGACACTTTGGGCTCCATGCACAGTGCATGACCCGTGTGGGTGCCCTGGAGACAAAGTTGAAAAATGTAATGTTGTATATGTAACACTGTCAAACGTTTGTAATGTTACATAGACGTTGTGCTAGTCAAGATCTGCAATGTTATATATAATGTGTATAATATGTTATTGAAGATCTGCAGTCTTACATTGGGTATTTTTGGTAATTATATGCCTCGTTTGAAAATAAATCAGTTTGACTTTGATTTGCATAGTAATCCAGCTGTGGAAATCTAAATAAAATGGCAAATCTGGATTAACTTCAATTCTTTTCTTGCCATATAAAGAGCAGCATTCTATAAATGAACTCAGATCACCACAAATAATAAGTCACAAATGGTGACACATAAGTCATCATGGTTTCTTATGGGCTAAACCGGATCCGGAAATCGACCGATATTACCAGCCAAGCCAATGCATCAGCAGGCCTAGGTACCAAGGCTGGTTAGGTAACTGTCTATTGGAACAGAAAGTACAGAGTACAAAAAAGGAACTGTGGGTTTCTGTTCGCTCTCTTTCTCCAGAAGACTGCTGCCGTTCCCGTACATTTTCTCTTTCCTCGCTGACACTTTGACGTGTGCATCTCCAGTTGGATTGAACAATCTGTGTGTGGGCGCATGTGCGTGCCTAAAAAAGTTCACGCGGTGATAGACTCTGCCTGCCACACACATCTCTCATTCATGTGGCACAGACTAGTGACGCAGGATGAACCTCAACTAAACAGACTTTCAGTGTAAACATAAACTTGCTGGCTTTCTGTGGAAATTCCACTACAGTGTACTGTACTCAATAATAAAGGCAGATCTGGCTTCAGATTCCTAGAAATGTTCCTCTATTGCTCAAGATGACACAGGAAACACACTGTGATTGGTCACACTCATTAGCATATTCAGCACATTTGCCCATTTCACAATACTAACCAAGAGCTGCCACTTCATTAAAACCACCTCCACACTAAACACGGGTATACAAGTCCAGTCCTGGAGGGTCTGCAGTTTGGTGGTCTTCCTAACCAAACACCTGATTCGGCTCAGCAGGTAATGACCAGGTTTAATAGTCCGTCAACAATTGGAGATGGTTTTAATTAAGTGGCTAGTCTGTGTATACTACTAAAATGTAATTACAGTTCATTTTATTGAGCACATATCGGGTAACGATGCCAAATGCACTGTTTAATATATTCACAAGACCAGCACGAGAGTCCACGAGACTTCCCACCAAAGCAGTACACAGTGTTACTTGTCTGCTGTCCTTTTGCTTTGGCTCACTTCTCACTTTCTAAGTGAATCAGCAACGGTGAATCACCCACACATCCTCCTGACAAGGTTTCTGCGCAAGTTTCTTCATCCAGAGTATCAGTCAATGGACACATAAAATAATAGAACTTTGGTGCACAGAGCAGAGGAGCAGTGATTGAGTCCTAAACATCACTATTTCTACAATGGCATCTACATTTGATACAGTTTGACTGAGGAACTCGCATCACAGCTGCCGTGTTATAGAAGCCGGCGGGAAAGTTAGGCTAATCAAATTGTCGCAACTGCTCTGCTGTATTATTGTTTTTGACATCCTAGAAGCAAATTATTTGACTTGGATTTGAAACATGCTCCCATTTACTCATTATGGTGGACAGAGGATGAAACACTAGATTCCATAATATGGCTGCCAGACAAGCTCGTCCTGAAACAGTGATCTTTAGCCACTTGAGACTTACTGTACTAATATGATAGAGATGGCAAAACACCACTTTCTGTTTGATTCTGCTGTTGAAACCTTGAGTAATGGCCCAAAACTAATACTGGTCCAAAATCCTTTCTTTGGGAACAACATGAGGAGCTAAAGCAGATGAGCACCTATTCAAACAATGAATTTCATCCCACAAACATCTTGACATCAGGCTACATTTCTTAGAGGGTTTGGTCTGTTTTTACATTTTTTCAAACCGAGTACGAGTACAAGTACTTACATTTAAGTACTTGCCGATACCAAGTACCAATAAGAGTACTAATAAATATCAATACTT
>BRDA01067342.1:0-11058 GCA_036984385.1 Crenuchus spilurus | reverse complement strand
TTTCTCGTTGTTTCTCTGGCTTTGTTTCTCTGGCTTTGTTTCTCGTTGTTTCTCTGGCTTTGTTTCTCTGGCTTTGTTTCTTGTTGTTTCTCTGGCTTTATTTCTTGTTGTTTCTCTGGCTTTGTTTCTTGTTGTTTCTCTGACTTTGTTTCTCATTGTTTCTCTGGCTTTGTTTCTCGTTGTTTCTCTGGCTTTGTTTGTCACTGATAATGCTCAAAACAAAGTAAAACATGTCACACTAAAGCGACGGCTACAGCACTACCGCCAGAGAACAGGTGTACAAAACCTTGGACCACACCAGCACTCTCTAAAACAGAGTGTAAATCTGTAAGAGTGATGTTAAATGTTCATTTATCCATTTCATTAGTCTTTTGTCTTTATTTCTCATTGTGTTCTGTGTGTAAAACTATAGTTATTCTATATAAAATGTGTTTTTGTTCATATTTTGGAGTGTCTAGAACAGATTAATTGGATTTATATTATTTCTTATTGGAAGTATTGCTTCAGGTATCATTAGTTTTGGTTATCAGACACTTTAGAACAAATTAATGACAAAACCAAGGTTCCACTCTACTTCCAAAAAGATACACCACCTGGCTTATTGGAAGCAGACTCTTTAATTAGTAGCTCAGATATGTGAGGACTGAATCATTTGAGTAGAAGAGGGTTTCAGCTACGTATTAAAAAACTGAAGCTGTGATTTTGAGAGTTGGTGCTGTATCAGAAAATACAACATCCTGATACTTCAGTGTATTGATATTGTCTTACAGGGGCAGGACACGGAGTTTCTATTGTTATTTACTCTCATGTCTTCTTTATATCACTCGTCAGTACGACTGCCAGTCTCTCCATTCTTTTCTCGTTCTCTCATTCTTTTCCATCCCTTCCTTGCGTCTGGCCTCCCTGCGGACCACAGTGTTGTTCGCCTGTCAGTCACGGCCATTTTTCCCCCCCGTCCGTTCGTTGTAGTTCCTTGTACGGCCTGTTAGACACAAGCGTCCCCAGAGACCTGAATGGACAATGTTAGATTTGGGTTTTTTTGTTTTTCTGGTTTAAAGTCAGCAGCTCACTGTAAGTGAAAACAGACTCAGGCAGCATGTTGAGTGGGGTCTAATTAAATGTACATCGCTGGGCTATATCTCACTGCTCTGTGCCTTTGCCTCTGGTTTCCAAGGATGAATAGGCCTAGTATTGAACAGTAATTAGGCTCTGAATATTAAACAGATTTCACCTCGTTCATTATTACGAGCAGACGGAGTGAAATGGTGATTCTGCCGAGCTGCTGACAAAGCTACAGGTGCAGAAAGCATTCAGTCCTCAGCCGCCGAAGAATTAAACAAATATGATGTTCAGCGTCCCGTGAAAAGATGGAATATAGTGGAAATATATTGCTGTTTTTTTCTGTTTAGGGATGTCAGGAGAAATTTATTACACTGAATTATAATTTTATTATAACTGAGCGATAGTGAATATATATATAATTATACTTCATAATGAAACAATGTGAAACCCTACTGTCCATCTGTCCTCACTCATTTACACACTTACTCTCATCAGTTTACATGGTTTGGTAATTTACTTATTGAAAACAACACATTTTAGAACACAATTCTTATTTATTTTATAATAAAGATTAATAAATTAATAGAACATAATGTACCATAACGTTTGTGCCACATTTAAGTTTTATTTGTCTTCAAAATTCTCAAAATAGATAATCTGATAGAACATATAGTAGATACAGATGGATGGATGGCAGGATGGACAGACCCTCACTATACTAGATTAGATTAGATTAGATTAGATTCAACTTTATTGTCATTGTGCAGAGTACATGTACAGAGCCAATGAAATGCAGTTAGCATCTAACCAGAAGTGCAAAATACAGTGTTATATACATAAAGTGCAGGGGAGTAACCACAGCCTGGATGCTGTAATTACAATAAAAAATATACAGTATAAATATATATATATATATATATTATATATATATATATATATATATAAAACAGGCTAGAGAGCCAAGCTATAGAGCTGGGCGATATGGTCAAAAATTTTATCACGATAAATTTTTCTATATTGATCAATCTCGATAATTATCACGATATTAAATCTTTCTAAAAACATCAGACTAAATACATGAAATGTTACTATTTAAAATATTCAAATGTTTGTTGCCAGAACATAATATTGTAGCGTCCGGCTGGACGCGTTGAAAGGATGGACAAGAAACAGGACGTTTACAGTCGTCGCTTTATTGTTGAAACTTACAGTGATTGCTGTCAGCCGCAGCCACTCCGAAAAAACAGGCTAGAGAGCCAAGCTAACAGGCTAATGCTAGCACTCGGGCTGACACACACACATACACACAGCGAGCCCCCCTCCTTCTCCTTCTCACACAAACAGACAGCATACAGTGACCTCACGCTCTCTCGCCCCGCCCCACTACAATCTCCTCCAATCACAGCTTGTCTTAAACACATTTTGGCGGCACTGGTGAGGAGGAGCTAACAAGCAGCAGTATTAGACTCTGAGGTCACTGTCAAGCTGCTTAGACGTGAAATGTAAACAAACGTTAATGATTATCAAATTCTATTGTCCCGGCTTATCATCGTCATCGAGGGAAAAATTATTGTGAAACAAATCTATATCGTTTTATCACCCAACACTACACTACACACACACACACACACACACACACACACACGTATATCACAGTCCCTATGATAATTGATAGCGACAGTGCTTTTCCATTAATATACTTTATGTGCTCATATAACATTACAATACATTTCATCTTCATCGGAGATAAAAGGTGGCCGTGAATGGACTTACACAAGCGTTCTTTAAAAACAGACGGCTGTGTAAAAGTGTTGACAGCATCTGCTTTATACTGTCCATGATTGCTGAATGAATGTGCTTATGCAACCTGTCAGACACTCAGAGATGGTCGGGGAGAGAGAGAGAGAGAGAGAGAGAGAGAGAGAGGTGTGTTGGTGTGCATCAAGCCAAAATGGTCCCCCTAGCTTGTGTAAAAAAGGCACAAAGGCGGTAGGAACTGTCAGTGCCTTTCAGGCTGCGGCTGAGCCGTGGCCTTTGTGCATTAAAGTGCTGTTGCTGAATGTAGCCGGCTGTAACTGCAGGCGCCATGCACCACAGCCTTTGTGTAAGCTAGAGAGAGCACAGTTCACAAAATCTAACTGCAGCTGAAGTCGTCTGGAGGGGGGTTGGGTTGGGACGGGATGGGGGGGACTGGTTGTGCTGCAGGGAGCCAATCACAGACACTCCCCACACCAGTGCACCCCCAACATGCGCCCACTTTACACCACGCTGATTTAGGTCCCTCGGAAGTGGCCCCGGTACAATGCAGTGTCCCGATCAACAAGTGCGTGTGAATAGAAAAATCAATGGAGGCTCTTTTTCATAAATTGAGCGCATGTTAAATTAGCCGAATGGGCCCGCGTGGAAACATAGAGGATTGTTTGGCTGCTGTCTTTGGGTTTGTATCTGTCAACTGTGAAGTGTGTGTGTGTGTGTATGCGTACGGGGAGGTTGGTTTACAGCTGTGAAAGGCTCAAAAAGAACCCAATCAATGTAGCACTCAGCCACCCGGGCAATTTACTTGGGTATTGCCATCAGCAAGAGGCGAAGGCGATGCGCCGCCAGCTCAAGCTACTTGACTCCCACTTCTTTCGCCCAACACAATACGCTGTTGTGATTGCTTAATTCTGCCATCCACCCGGTCTCAACCTTTGCAGTCTTGTGATTTCCCAATTACAGACACATGTTCCCCAGGCGTGACTTCTGGTGCTGATTTAGCACAACAGTGCTGAACCTTATGAACATACCATTTCATGATTATATTACTATGTTCCCGGACATGAACCCTGTGATAGCTTGAACCTTCAAATGACCCCTAGTGTTTATTTGACCTTCTGGATGATCCACCAGGAGCAAAAGACGTGTAGAGGAACCTCGGTTTTCTTCATTAATCTGTTGTAAAGTGTCTGATGATATCCGAAATGAATGATAACTGAAGCAATATTTCCCAAAAGAAATAATGTAAATCCAATTAATCTGAACAAAAACACATTTTATGTAGAATAACTATAGTTTTACAAACAGAACACAATGAGAAATAAACACAAAAGACTAATGAAATGGATAAATGAACATTTAACATCACTTTTACAGGTTTACGCTCTGTTTTAGAGAGTGCTGGTGTGGTCCAGCCGCAGCCTTTGTTTTGTACACCCGTTCTCGAGGTTCTCGGCCGCTATTTGTTTTTGCACCCGTGTTCAGGTGGTAGTACTGCGGGCCGCCGCTTTAGTGTGACGTGTTTTAGTTTGTTTTGAGCATTAAACCAGCAAAAGAGTGAGAAACAAAGCCAGAGAAGCAACAAGAAACAAAGCTAGAATTAATGGTGAATGAGTGAATGAGTGTGGAACGCCTGGGTAGATGCTTTGTGGCGAGTAATGTGGACACGGCGATAAAAACCGGGCAGATGAATGATAACTGAGACAAAATTTTGCCAAAAGAATTTGACGATAACAGAATTGTAAGAAAACCAGGGTAAACTTATGAAATTCATTGTATAAATAACATTAAATGAATTTACACAATGTGTTTTTTTTAATTTTCACATTGATGATGTCTTAAAAACTCAACTATGTATCAAAAATTATATACTTGCCTTTATTTTTTTTTATTACATTTTTTTTTAGTTTTTGCCAGTTTTTATCCCCTTCCCAATGTAGTGGTAGCCAATTAACCCATCCCCTCCGTTAGGCCTCTCCCCATCACTTTGCACTGTCCCTGACTCTAGGAGGGTGCAGGCAAGCACAAGCCTCCTCCGCTTTGTGTGATGCAGCCACCGCCTCTTTTCAAACTACCGCTGATACACCGTCACTGGAGAGCCTAACACGCTCCGAGGAAGGCACACAGGGTCCCCAGCCCCGATTGGACCAATCAGTAGTCGCCTGAGCCAGCAGACATTGCAATGGGAAAGTGATAGAGAAAGAGAGAGCGCCATCTACCTGCCCAGAGAGAGCACTGCCAATTTTTGCTGTCTTGGGCCCCGACTGTTGATGGCAAACAGCATGACCGGGATTCGAAATACTTGCCTTTATACACTGAAGAACCAAAAGTCGTGGCACAGGAACTCTCATGAGATATGGGAACATATTTGGGAATTCCTGTTTCCCATGGAAGGTGCACCTATCTGCAGGATATGATTTCTTGAAAATTCTAGCCAAATGCCACCAGTCACGATCATTGGGGACACACGGGCAGTCACTATCCTGTCCACACATAACATTGATGAATGTTAAATGCCCGCACAACTTCGGACATGGAATATCCCATCTGTCTGGAACCCAATATCATGTCTTATTTCAACTCCGATAACTCTGATAACATTGGCCAATGTGCAACCTCACTCTGATATAACACCTCATAACACATACAGGTGTGGACATTCCCATGCCACCCTCTGACCACTTCATTATCAATTTACATACTGATATTTCATGACTTTTGGCCTTTATTTTGGTTTTATTTTCAATCAATCCATCAAAACTTGTATCAGTGAAACTGATGTATCACTTTTCATACAAATCCAATTGAAGTTCAAAGTGTGTTAAAAGTGATTGACTGGAAAAGATGATAAAAGCAGATTATACATAATAATAACTAGAAATAATAAAGGTTTCCATAAGTTACATGAAAATATCAAATGTAACAGTGTGGAATAGAAGTCAAAAGGATAATTAATTGGGCTAAACAAAATGAGACAATTATATCACCAAAATGATTCATTTAACAATTAACCATCAGCAGAAATTTCCGGATTATGACAGCCATAAATATAAGCCAATAATTGCCTATTAATTAATTAATTAATTAATTAATTAATTAATTAATTAAAAATAATTAATCATTCAAACTCCCGAGTCTGGGCTCCTTTAGAAGAACCTTTCAGACATTTATTTTGCTAACGTAGGCTCTTTAAAAATCAAGCTGTATGAAGAATGATTGACCTGTGAGGTTTTAGCCTAATTTCACTTAAACATCCATCCAAAAAGCAAGTGTAGAAAACAAGTATTTAGCTTTTAGTTTTAAAACGTTGGATTTAAACTCTAAACAGAATCTCATTAAACACATTTTCTCGCTTTTTAGATGTGTTGGTCCTTTCTGAATATAGGCCATATGTTCTAAGACTGTAATCGTATGACTTAGTAAGCCAATTATTCTGTGAATTCAAGCTCAACTAGCTTTTTCCTTTTTAAGGCAGTTTCTTAATTCACCCAGAAATTACATTTACATATCTTTTCCACTTTCCCCAGATGTAGTTGATCAGCCAAGACATGTTTGGAGACCAAATTTAGCTTCTTTACTTTAGGACTGGAGGCACTAATGTTGCACAAACACTAGAGCTCAATAATCACCTTAATAGTGCAGTTGTTCAGTAAAATAACCAAAACTCATACTGTAGTTCAACTAGTCTGTGAGACTTATTTAATATCTCATTTTTGGTTTGTTATTGCATTTTGACTGAACCAACCATTTAGGTGACTTTTGATTTATAACGTTTGTTAGCATTGTTAGCAATTCTAAACTTAAGCAGCAAAAACGGGAATACAAGCATTCCTTTAACTCTTCTGAAAGTGCAGGTGGTAGATATCGTCTTAAACTGTGAATTTATTAATGAAACTTTACTTTAATGTTCATGCTATCAAAAGCAAATTCATCGGAATAAGATGTGCCCATAAGTAAAGGGTAGAGGTAAGGTGGTCAGAACTCGAAAAGAGGTCAGTTATGGACCTTTCAGTAGGTTTGTTGCCAAATGCCAAAAGATTTTTGAAGAAAACATTCAAGGCCACGATTTAAGAATCTTCCCTGAAGAAAGTTGGTCTTTAGAAACAGTATTTGTAAGCGTAAAATGAATCTTTTAAAGATACTTAATCATGAAATGGAAAAAGTCAAGAGGCGATTTGTCCTGTTATTAAGCCTAAGTGTGTTATATCTTTTGTGTACAGACTTTTTTGATAGAACTTGAGGGTCATATGTACCACATTATTATCACCCATCATTTCCTTTTATACAGACTTTCTCTATTAAGACTCTGAAGAATCAGATTTTTTTTATCATCTTACTATTTAATAAATTGAAATGGGTGAAATGTTCATATGCATTTGCAGTGTTATAACCTTGGCCTAGCTTCTTATATCGTCACTGATTTTTATATAATACTGTCAAAAAAATAGCATTCAATAGTAATGTTGCATGAATAATATTTGTTGCATTTATTATTGTATCTACGTTAGATTTTTTTTATATATATGGTCACAAATATTAAATAATATAAAAAAAAATAATGAACATATGTTAAAACGTTTAAACATGTTTTAATGTTTTATTAAAGTATAATGAGAAAATAACCTTTAGGAACCATTTCACCTCTCGTTTTGAACAACATTTCTGAGCTCCTGCTCAGGTGCACGTTTCTTCTATAGTAAAGAGGTGCAGTGAAGCAACTTGTAATAGCAGTTACTCCTCTCGAAGCTTCAAGGTGCCAATCCATCGCTGGGTGCACACAATTTAGAGTAGCCGATTCACCTGACCTCCATGTTGTTGGACTGTGGGAGGAAACTGGAGATCCGGAGAAAACCCAGGTAGACATAGAAACTCCACGCGGATGTGGACTTGAACCCAAGACCTCAGCGCTGAGAGGCCACCGTGTCACTCAAGGATGAGAAACACAATACACAAACACGATTAGTGAGTGGAAGCCCAGCTAAGGTCTATGGAAGAATATTTTCACAATTTTACAATTCATCTGAGCCCTCAGGACGTCATATAAGACTGTTGGAAACCTCCAGCTGAGACAGTGAGAAATTTACTGTACTGAAATCTAACATTTTATTAATACCCTGTCTCATCCCACTGCTTTAACAGTAAAAGGGAATAAAACATTACAGGCTGGTGTCCGGAGATAAAGCCTGGTCCTTGCTAACACAGCATTTTAAATGGAAATTTTCCACTGCGAAGATGATGTAGACCAGGACTGAGCTTAAGCCCTGCCTATGAAACCAGCCTGATATGTACATTTTAATGTTATTTATGAAGTTTATGGTGTTAATGTAGTCCTGGAGGTCACTGTCTTTGAAACATCATCACCGTCTTGTCAGCCATTGTTGGTATTGTCTAGGCCTGCTGTCCGCTGTTGCTGAATATGTATTCTGGCAGTCAGTAGTTGTGCTTAGAGTAATTGACCGCTTTGGCGTGAAATGTAGCCGCGGTTTTCATTTTAATGATTTTTCCTTCTCCCCAGGTAATTAGTAATTACATGCATTAGTGAAAACACAGTCAAATAAAAACTAGATACAGTATTTGTCTGCATCTCTGAACGTGGCGAGGGTGAACGTTGGTGTTAAAGCAGAATTACTCATGGCACTTTGGAAGAAATCCTTGAACAATGGCAGCGAGTGCCCTGTGGACCGTTGCTTTGGTTTGTGCACCTTTGAATGACACAGTGTCCAAGCTGTGGAGAAAATGAATGGCCAGCCCAACTTTAGTGCTCTTCTGTATGAAAGTAAAAGGCTCTCCTGCTGACCCTGTCCATCTGCAAAACGAAAGGGCAGAAGAAAAAAGAGGTCTTTAGAAATCATCTACGTAACATTTTGCTATTTATTTTTCTGTAAAGCTGAACGAATGCAATTTGTTGTTCTCTTCTCAAAGTGGCTTTTTGTTCTATGGAGGCTATTCTACAGAAGAACATCTATAATGACAACACTGATACCATCAACGAAGTGTTGGTTTTAACCCTTTAAACTGTCTACACTTTAACTTCTCACTTTCATAACCTGATCCTGGAGTAGACCTAACCTGACCTGACCAGGCCTGACCCCTTTCCACAGGACCCCTAGTGAACAGGATGTGAACATCAGGCCAGTCGACTTGTTTTACATTTTTAATTCTTGTAAACTAATAAATATTTTCTCCCCATGACACTCTTATAACAGTATAACAGTTGTGTGTGTTATGTTAGTGAGAAGAGATGAGAAAGATGAGGGGAAGGGGCCTGCAGCTATGGCTGTACAGACCTCCTCACAACGGCGATCAAGCAGAGACAAAACTCACTGTTCAACTTCAACTCCGATCATAAAAATAAACTTCAACTGCCTTGATTAACAAAGTACAATATCAATGTTTAAGTAATCACTCAAGATGGGGAGTGAAACTTCCTGGTCTACTTCTACATTTCTATGATATGGGCCCTTTAAAGTGGTACCCTGAACTTACATATACCATCTACTGTATACTATACCCTGTTATATAGACATGCTGTTGGCTATGAAACTAAACAAAACTACAGACAAAATTAAGGATTTTAGGGTCAGTGACTCTAGTCAGTGGCTCACTAGAGGATGTGTTCTTATCATAACCAGAAGGATCAAATCCTACTCAGAGACTTTCTTATAAGGGGCAGCTGTAGACTATTGGTTCAGTGTCCAGTCTTATGACCTGGAGGTTGCCGGTTTGATACCCTGGCAGGTCCGGAAGTGTCCTTGAACAAGTCACCTAATTTACCCACTTCTTTGGGCAAGTGTGCTCATTGCCCCCTAGTGTGTTCACTAGTGTGTGTGTGTGGTTAAATTTAATTGGTTAAATTTGTCTGTGTGCATGTCTTCACGATTGTTAGCGATTGAAGTGGTAAATTTTTTTTTTTAGACCCAGGACCACTTGCACTGCAAGTTCTGCACATCTGCTCAAGTGTGAAAGCTCTTTTTGAGTCCAGGAATGGAAAACCAGTCTTTGGTCATCCTGATATTCATAGCCTAGAGCTGCGATTCTCAACTGGTGGGTCGCGGATACATTCTGGGTGGGTCGTGGACAGATTGTAAAAAATAACTAAATTTTAAAACCATTAAAAAATAATTAATGCTTATCTAATTTTGTCCTCGTCTTTTAAATTGAAAAAAGAGACACAGAGAAACAGACCAGTGCGCAGCATTCTCGTTGCCATGGTAACCACCATTTGCTGGTTATCAGTGTTGCCAAGTCCGCTTATTATAAGCGAGTTTGGGCTTGTTTTTTCTAAAGTTGCTTGCAAGTCTCGTGAGTGGCGGGTTGCGTTTTTTTAACTTGTTTTTGAACGTGAAGTTGCTTATTTGGGCTTGACTTTCTTTCCGAGTTTTTTCTTTGATTATCTCCCTTCTCCCCATAACAAAGCGAAACATGAGAAGCACAAAAATCTGCACACTGAGGCTAACAAACAGGGGTTTCAGTGCCCCAAAAACACAATGACACAAAACAAAGAAATGAGCTAAAAATAGCCACCTACGTAGCCTGCCAATGTTTATATTAAAAGTGTTTAGCATAATTTTTGTGTTGTTTATGTATAATGTCATAATAAATGTTTACCTTTATACTGTTTATACGGCCTCTGTTTTACCGAATGTGTTGGGTTGCCAGTTGGGCTTATTTTGGGCTTGTTTTCATAGAGCTGGTTGCTTGTTTTTTTCGCGAGATCTGGCAACACTGCTGGTTACTCTTCTGTTTAAATTTGTGATGATGTTCGAAGGCAAAGAATTGGGTGATAATTTTATGCTACGTGTTTTTAACAGTTTATAAATATTTAATAATAATAATATGTAATATTTTATTAATGATAAATGTTGTTATTTTATTATTATCAGTTATTATTAGTATATTATTATCATATCATAATTTGTAAGTAATGTATTAATATTTATTAATAATATTAATTAAATTTATGTTCCAGCACCCCCTCAAACCCCCCGAATCAAGCCAGTTGTGTCCCCCCTGAAATCTCTTAAATTCTCTTTACATGCATGTGTATGTTTAAATGTGTTTTGTATTTTTCAAAAATAAATTAGTTTGGTTTGTATTCTATAAAAGTGGGTCCCGACTTAATGACCATGAGAAAATGTGGGTCCTGGGCTGAGACCACTCGAGAACCCCTGGCCTAGAGTTTGCTTCAAGCTTCAGCCTTTGGTGGGGTGTGTTCCTGGTGTGGAAGCTGTCTGCTCCTGG
>BRDA01067336.1:0-19100 GCA_036984385.1 Crenuchus spilurus | reverse complement strand
AGAGATGCTGCACTCTGGTGCTGCGTGGAGTTTTTCGAACCATTTTACAGTCAAAACAGGATCACATGGGATTACCTTTCGCAATTAAGACTGACAAATTGTTTTTGATCGTATTTGGCCATTCTAACATTTTGAAAACAAAATTATTTTTTTGTGCCTAAAAGTTTCCCAGTGTGTATTAGTGCACATCTGAATGTGTGAATGAATGCACTAGCTTAAATAACTTTGTAGAAAGGCGATATATGAAGTTCAGTCCATTCACTTGTATTAGTTCACGGCGCAGCTTTGCCTCCACCAATATGGCAGACACACAGTTACGTTACATCAGTGGGCCAACCCAGTCAACGAGGCATCTAGGTATATAATGTCTATGCTTAGTTGACTCCGCCCTCGTGTCTGCGTCAAATAGGCTCGGCCAGTCGAAAACTGAACCACCGATTTACATACATTTCTTCATTATTAATCCACAAACGTATCATTATGTAAACAATAATTATAAAACCAAACATCAAAAAAGTATTTACACTACATACATGCAAATAAATAAATAAATAAATAACATTTCACTTACAGTTGCTGTCCATCGCATGCCAAGCCTACCTATAGCTAATCATTCTTGGTTACGTGTCCATGATTAATCAGTGAATTTGCTTGGTTAAGAGTTGACAAGCTTAGTGGGCTAATTTGTAACCATTACTTGGGACACAATATATTAATTTACTGCTATGACTGTTACACTGGAAAAAATCCCCACTGCATTTATGTAATTTATATGTGTATATCAATAAATAATATATTGTACTTTAAGCAATCTTAGTTTTTTTTATTTTGTGAAAACAATAATTTCAACTTATTAAGTACATGTATGTGCAGTATTGAACTAAGGACGTTGGCTCTAATTTACGTGATGCAATTACGCTGTCAAAAGAAAATTTAAATGTTCATGAATTCGTGTGCTGTCAAAAGATGATCAGCGGGCTCTTTCGTTTTTCAGACAGAACTGCACGTGAACTTCAAGTTAAGAACAACTTGGCCAGTTACGAGAGGGTCAGACCACTCGTAGATTTACGAACAAGTTTAAGTACGACGTGGGCTATGAAGGCTTTCCGGAAACACTCGTAAATTTAAGAATGTTCGTAAGTACGAGGTTACGAAGTACTTAGCATTAAGAACGTTTTGGGAAACGCAGCCCTGTTCAACTGATGCTCATGAGGGTGTGGCACCACGGTGTGTTCCAACACTGCTTTTATGCAGACAGAAGAAATTGTAAGTAATTAGAAAAAAGTTGGAGCACCTGTATTAATTAGTAGCACCAGCTTTCAAGGCTTGATTTACCTCCATTGCTGCAGAACAGCTTTCACCTATTAACCTACTTTGAAAAAGCCCTTCAGTTCACCACTTACCTTTACATCATTTCAAGCGATTCTTTGGATTTGAATGACTTGAATTGCTATAAATAACTGGAAAAATTGGAGTGTTCTAAGACTTTTGACTGGTAGTGTATATTACAGTTTACCTTTTTGAATTAAATTCTAAACGCAAAAAAACAATATTCACAATAACACTATTTTCACAATAGTCTATGTTTTCAAGATGCACTAGCATAAACACTGCAGGTCACAGTCATAGTCTAACTGAAGTTGTCCTAAGTGTAGCCCTCTGGAATCGGCTCTCCCGCCTAAGGCATTTTAACGAAATTCCACAAAAACACATATAAATCTGCAAGATTTTGTCCTAGAAACAAAACTAAACATACGCCAGAAACCTTAAAGGGTCTACTTTTCAAATATATATAGCTTGAAAAATATATTTTTAGATGTTTGTGAGAGGAGCTTAAATAAGCAGAGACATGCTTTACAGAACAAGCCAGACAGCTGTGCATTTTTTCCACCAAATGACGTAATCTGTCATTTATATAATAATGACATGGTAATTCAGTTGGTGGATTACTAATTGTGGAATGTACATTTGTGCAAAAATGCCCAATCAAACAAAAAAGCTCTCACCTGAACAAAGACCTCTGACCTGAGTGTTCACGCCTATCTCATAAATATTCAATCTAGCAACCACTGAGTGAGTAAAACACATCACATTAGTTAAGCTTTAGAAATAAAATCATATACAATGTCTAAAAACTGTAATGAGCAGTGTGTAGCCAACACCTCTGTTTATTCAGTTCTGAGCTCAAAAGTCTTGACTAGAAATGTTTAGAGTGTTTGTTCACAATATATCAGCACATCTGAAAACAGGTTTTTGGAAAGTCTAAGTTAGACCAGATTTAATCAGAATATAGATTTATGACTCTCTTACTGTTTTGACACTGTTGTTGCTGAGTTTGTGCTGAACAAAAGCCTGTGTAACACTTTGGGAACAATAATTTTAGATATGTGTAATTTGTAAAAAAAAAAAAAAAAAGTAAAAGCATGTCAGACTACATCAGAGTGTCTGAAAACTGCACAAGATAACGCCAACATAATCTACTGTCTACATGTCTTACTGTAATATAGTCAGTGTGTGCAATAAAAGTTTTTTCAAGTCAGATTGTGTGATAAAGATGATTTAGATCTGTTATTAAAGGAAAAGTACTATATTGTGTGAATATCATCAATGAACATAATCCAAACTCAATTAAAACATGAGGTTGCATAAACAAAAACAAGTCATTAGCATAATAGCCTTAAAAAATAACACTTCAAACACTGAAAAAGGAAAGCTGTTCATGGCTGGGTATATTAGGACAAATTGAAATGCATGTCCTGCAAAGTGGTCTTGAGGTACTATGATAACCTCTTTTTGAATTCACTGAAGACCTACCAGACTCATAAAATAGCCACATAGCCATTACTGTATTTGTAGTTGTTTCAGGAGTTATGTGTCATCTAATCATTTCATTGGTGGCTTGTAGACAAGCCTTGTAGGAGCCTTGTCAGAGTTTCATACTGTAAGAGGTCACACCTCACGAGTTTAATAAAAACTTTATGACGCTACCAGAACTCAATAGTCAGCCATCTTTCCTCCAAGTCAGCTAACAGTACATCACATTGTGCATTCCAAGTCCATCAATCTTAAGTCACAACCAAAGATATTCATATCTGACACAGAATTTGACCAGTGGGGAGCAAAACTGGATTATCACACAGTGTATACATGGCTTTAGCCTTAAAATACATGGTCCAGGCTGGTATTAGCAGATTCACACCGCAGGATAACTCACACTCGATGGATTGGTTTATAGCATTTCAAGTTACATGTGACCAAATGTAATTTGTATAGTCAGACTGTATGTAGTCTCATTCAATTTTTGAGCTAATTGAACTTAAAACAGTAAGTGAACGTTCATTCATCTATTATTCAATCAACTTAATCCTGATCAGGGTCACGCTTAGGCCCCTACCCCCTCAACGGGTGCAGAGCAAAGCATTACACTCTCCTAACTAAGCCAAGGACAGGCCACCAATCCATCATTTGGGGCAAACACACACGGACAATCTCTGTGTTTTTGGACTGTGGGATAAAACCAGAGACCTCAGCGCTCAGAGTTGAGCATGCTAAGCACTACGCCACTGTGCCATATATTAAGTATTACGTTAAATGAATGTAAAACTTGAAAACACAACCTGATTTGAGCAACTTGACTAAAAAAGTCAGATTTCAAGTTGCTTAAACTGAACAAAATTCTTTGTTAGCTCCCCTTTCATTCAGTCCTTCAATGATCAAGACCCCCACAGGACCACTACAGAGCAGGTATTATTTGGGTGATGGATCATTCCTATTACTGCAGTGACATTGATGTGGTGGTGTGTTAGTGTGTTGTGCTGGTACAAGTGGATCAGACACAGCATAGCTGCTTGAGATTTTAAACACTCTATTAGACACACCTACCTTGTTGGTCCACCTTGTAGATGTAAAGTTAGAGACAGTCGCTCATCTGCTGCTGTTCCTCTGGTCCTTTATTGGTGTTCTCAGGATGCCGAAGTGACACCGAGGTGTTTTAAAGCTCCAACAGCTCTGTTGTGTCTGATCCACTCATGCAAGCTCAACACACATTAACACACCACCACCACATCAGTGTCACTGTAATGGTGAGAATGGTCCACTACTCAAATAATACCTGCTCTGTGGATTTAAAAAAATCAGGCAAGTAAACAGTGTTCTCTGTACAGAACTGGAGCTCTTCCACTAAACGTTATCACAACGTGTCTGATTTGCACAAACTGTCCATCAACCAAGAACAGCAGAGTGTTATCACAACTGATCAGTATCTAAACCATTTGAATTTCAAAGCCAATCTGACAACCAGCAAGCGTGGAGGACAAAAACAAGTTTCAGGAATTGGTGCCAGTGCAAAGTGTTCGTTCACAAAAGTCAAATTTGTACAATTATGTTAATGATTCAGTGCGCATACTTTAATCCTGGCTGAAGGAGAGCTTTCCTAAGACGAGCACGCCAACAAATAAGGTTCTAAAACCAGAACATCTGAACAAATAAGTCACTGCCAGATTTTTCTTCAGCTGAGGCTGGGAGCAGCGGTTGAGACGGGGACCAGTCCATTCACCCAAATGGAACACGGACACAAAAGCATCTCTGGCTTACTATTATTCCCACACAAACCTCTTTTTTTCATCCAGCCTCCTCTCTACTTTCAACCCGTCTTCCTCTTTCTCTCTCTGTTCTTTGAATCTGTGTGCCCGCGTCTTCTCTCGGCTGTTCCAGTCTACTGGGATTGATACAATATTTTCCAACCTCAATTAGCCGAGGGCCCGTTGACTAATTCCAACTGTTTTTGCACCTGAGCAGTCGGGAGCAGGGGCTGGAAAAAGTGAGCGGGGGCACGGGGCTGGGTGTAGAGCCGGCTGTTTGAGAAACGCCGCCGTGTTGACAGACCAAGGGGGCTACAGAGAGGGCATGGTGGACAGCACCTTCACCAGCACAGCTGCCCACATGTGAACAGAGTATATGAGAATACAAGATAGAAAATTGTAGCTATAGAGTATATGTCATATCAAAAGCTACATTTTTCATTCTTTTTTGCTCATCATTTGTGCTCACCAGCTTTATATTATGTCAACAATGACATGTAAATTACATTAACCTGATGTTTTATACCTTCTCCTGTAAAATGACTGACTTTTTTCAGACATCATAAATAATTAAGAAAATCTAAAGCAGCAAATATGCTTTATGAAGCATTTTAATAAGAATCGAAGGTTCTCAGACAATCAAAGCTTTATGTAGCTTTTAGCCACATTCTGATGTAGATTGTGTGAACAGCATTTTGATTGACCTCTCCTTCATTCTCTCAGTTGAGCTGTCAATGAAATCTTATGCCAGGAAATATTCCAGAGTGTTGTTCTTTCAACCACACCAACAAGGACCCTATAAGCCTTACACAACATGTATTATATCATGGCGAAGGTGACCCTTTCTATTCAAGGGGCACTTTTGAAATTCAGGAGCAGGAAATGAGAGGACGGTAGGTAAATGCACAAGCAAATTGCATTGGAGGACTGCACTATTTCACCTAACTGTGCTCAACACTAGCATCTAAGCAGACCTGACAGAGCTCTGGAAACTAGAAGTATACAGAATTCACAGTATAAAGAATTGTGCCTGGCTAAAGACAGTCCCAGAGTATCACTACTCAACAGTTGCAAAACACAAGCCAATGGTTAATGAAATTCCCAAAGCTTTGCCATGTTTATTTATGTCATTTCAAGTTGTTTTATACAGTGTATCCATAAAATCTGTGTAGTTGCAAACCAACAGACCCAAGTGTTCCCAGTTGGAGCAACTGCTTGGAAAAGATGATTCATACTGTTCACAGTGGGCAACGTTTAAACACATGCAGTAGCATCAAACACAACAAAGTGTCAGACTCAAAATCACACTGACAGATAACTCCTTGACATAAGGTTTCATGGTGAAAAGCTCCAGTTGCTGAGATATAATGAACGTAATGTCATATGGGAGCCAAGAAGCTGTGATTTGTGTGGAACAGAGTGCCTTAAAGACTTCACCTGCACCTGCACCTGGAATTCAAGATGTTTCCAGTCAGGCTGTTGATCATCACACAAGTCAAGTGTACTTGCAATTCTGAACATCCTAAAAGTTGTCTGAGAATATATTTGCTCATTCAAATAGATACTTAGCAAACTTTGCTCATTTTTCCATCTTCTTAAAAGACAGGCTCTTCATCCCCTGCCTTTATGTTCATGGCCAAGGACACACGATGTCTTTCCTCATGTCTGCGCCATTGTAAACATGGCACTGACTCACCTTTTACTCACAGAGTTTTCTAGAGCCTACCTGGCAATGTTGGTGACCTCTTCACACACACAACACAAATCTAAAGTAAGGTCTGAGGGCCAAGTGAAGGCAGAGGAATTCCAAGTGATAAAAAAGTTATAAACAGAACAAGAGATAAGATGGCACACTTATGGTAGTAAAAATGAGCTCCACACCCTTTCTAGAGACACAATAGGAACACGTCTGACTCATACTCACTGTCAGGATAGTTCTTGCGTCGGGTGCCATCCACCTTGCCCGTCTTGTCGATGCAGAGGAAGAACTTGTTGGCAGAGTAGAGGCGTCGCAGCCGGACGTCGCCCTCTAGGTGGTTGTAGCTGCGTGTGTGTCGCTCCAGAGTCCATGAGCAGTTTGTGCTCCTTGCCAGCATGTTGAGGGGGTCATGCCCCAGTCCGGTCGGGCAACCTCCAATAGAGTTGCCAACCAGAAGAAGCAGGGAGAGACATGCCAGGTGGAGGGAGAGGGTGCAGGGTTGAAGAGACAACCCAACATGGGCCAAGCCAACTGAAGTGAGGTCGAACGGCATCCATTTGCACATGGTGGGTCAGACTCCCGAGGTGCACTTTTCGCAAGCATTCGGCATGATGTTGCACCCGGTTCTCCGCCCTGCTCCACACAGTCCCTGCAAGCAGTGGCTGCTTTCAGCGGGAACCATTCAGAAAGAGCAGAAAAGACTTTGCAAAGCTTTGACTACTAACTGATGGTAGGCACCACTCAAGGTATTCAAATGAATGACTTCTGTATGTCCAGGCACCTTGTTGTCCTTTTCCTTTGCCGTGACCAGTCTTGATCTTCACATAATTGATGTGGCACTTTGTAATCCCATCTCCAAAGAAAGGTCCAGATCTTCTCAAGTTTCTCTGGAGCTTTCAAACCGCTTGACTTAATTTCACTCAGCTGTGGAAGAAGTGTCCTGTCTGATGGTTGCACCTTGCAGTGGCTCCTTCTCCTCCCAGCAAGGGGCAGAGCAAGGTGAAACGTGAGGCTGCCTGTGAATAAGCTGAGTAAATTGTGTGTGTGTGTGTATGTGTGTCTCCCAGAGAAAGGGAGAGAGTGGGAAGAGAGAGGGAGAGGTTGAATGAAAGAGAGTACCAGCCGCGAGAGCACGTCTGTGTGACAGAACAAGGCAGTAAGCTGTAAAAGAGTGTCCACTCTTCTGTCTGCTTGCTCTATGGAGTGGTGCATTTTATCCTGGGCAGGGCTTGTATCTGGGGGACTAATGTGGATGGGTGGGGCCAGGATTATTCAGAATCTTTTGAGATGAATGACCTTCTCAATATTGTGTCACCTTTTTTCTGCACCATCATTCCCCCAAGGAAGTTCAGTATCTGGTGTCAGTGTTTTGTGCAAATTAAAGTCAACTCCCTATTTTAACAGAGGCACTTGATGGCATTTCTCTTTAAACAAGGCTTCAATCTGCTTTATCAGAGCATGACATTATACAGCTAGCTAAGATATAAACATATGCTGTATCATTTGGATCCATGCCATACAAGATATGAATGGTAGTTGCAGTAGTGACTGCGCACAATCTTACCTCAATTATTGATCTCTATGGAGACTCTGTATACATATTGATATACGGACTCATAATCGATTTGGCTTAGACGGGTTTAAAAGAAAGTCCTTTTTACTACAACAAGGATACAAAAGCAAATACTCACTTATTGATTTATCTGCACTGGATCTTGCAACTCTTTAGAACACATTTGTCTAACAGCCTGGCCTCTTTGGGAGTCTTTAAAACGCTCCTGGTTTCAATGATGTGTGCAGCCCGGAGGCAAAGGGGGGCCACTGGGTGGAAAAGGTCTTAAGAAGTGTGTGAGAGGGGCCACAGTCCGTTCACACTCTCCAGCTAGTTAACAAACATCTCCCAGAAGTGTTGGTGTTCATGCTTGCCTCATAAAAACTTGGAGACAGCGGTCTGGAGTCCCTCAACTCAGGCCCCCTTTCCCCATCCACCCCTACAGTTCATGTCTACCTGCGCGTGCTGGCCTTCGGCTTCCCTGGTGCTTAGCATCAAAGCTTCTCTGCAGCCTCCTCCACTATAACAGCTTGGGGCTTCATTAAAAGCATCATAGCCCTAATTAAACCTCACCGCAAAAGTCTTGACTCCTCGCAAAAATCAATGGGACAGAAAAATGATTGTTACCACCATGCTGCATGTTGCACAAACCACAAGAAAACATCTACATAGCAATGGATGTGGTTGCGTTTGCCCTGGACTAAGCCATTGCAAACCAATTTAAAAATTGAAGGTTCTCTGAACAGGCTGAAGGATCGCAGACTCCCGATTTAATTGCTCCAGGATGTTCCAGTCTTCTCACCATGTACTGTAATGGAAATTGTCTTTAGCATCCTTTAAAGCAAAGAGGATTTTCAGAAAAGTCTTGTAAGGGTCACAGTATGCTTGGAAGTGAATGGCATGCCAGCATCATCATCTCAGAAAACAAATTCTTCCGTGAGCAGAAGTGGGGTTTAACCATCTCTTCCCAGTATTAGAAGGAAACCCTTTCATGAAAGCAATCTTGTGTCCCTCTGGCGCACACAACCACCCCGGAAGTCCTTGTGCTCCTTCCTTTGGAAATTGATGGTAATTAAAATCATTCAGAGCACTGTAAGATGTTTCGCTTTAAAGCCTGTGCCTGCCCTTGGGGTCACTGTCCTCCATCTGAATGTCAGATGTGGCAGCAGATATGCTGATGTCTAAACATGTGGGAGTTGGTCTTAGTACATTCATGTGCAAAAGAACACATTCTTTCATCCAGAAAACTACTGTGGTTACTGTATCTGAGTCTAGAAGAGAACCTCCTAGTATACACACCAAAGTCAAGTCCAATACTTTGTGCCAGGTCAAATGTCCTGCTTGAGCATTTGTCACAGATATCTTAATGCTAGATTAAACCTAGAACAGTTTACAAGGCCTTAGACAGGCTCCTGTCATGATCCAATGTTGGCCACCCTCAGCCCAGCTCCCAGCAATGTCTGGATGCCCCCCAAGCTTAGAAAAGCTCCACAGCCGGGAAGGATGTTCACAAGCGAAAGGAACCTAATCTTTCCCAGCAGGGCTCCAAGCAGCTCTGGAAGTGTATGAATGGAGATAATATCTCAGTAATGAGGTCTGTTTTGTACCATCGTAGACCTCAAAAAGAGCCTGAAACCCGACCTCCCTCTTAGTACTGACAATATCCCCCTAATAGCTTCCATTATTAATTGTTTTCACTCTGCTGCTAACTCACTGTTTCATTCCCAGTGCTCCTGTGTCTCTTTCTTTCACTCTATCACTGACAAACCCTTTTTTTGCTAGCTGCATAACTGTGGAATATTTTGTTTATTTCATCAATTGATTCTTCTTCATTAGCATAATACTTGAGAAATGTTGACAGTACAATGTGATGACTAGTCTGTGCCCTGTGATGTACATGTTTCTCATAATGACAGTGTTCCAAAAGGTGGAAGTTACTTAATTGTAACTGTAACTCTACATTGCTGTTAGCTTCATCCATTATCTTATATGCTTAATCCTGATTAGGGATCGCTCACTCTCAAAGGGCGCAGAGCAGGGCATTACAGACTATAGTAACCAAGCCCAGGACAGGGTGCCAATCCATCACTGGGTGCATACATACACACAAGGACAATTTAAAGTACCCAGTTGACCTGCGCCCCCTGTATGTTTTTAGACTGTGGGAGGAAACCAGAAGAAACCCACACAGACATAAGGTGAACATGGGAAATCAGGAGCACTAAGCCATCATGTATTTTACATTACTTTACTCAAGTATTGAAACCATATTCTTATACTTAACTGCATTTATAAGAAAGCTAAAAGTATTATTCTATTTTGACATTAATTAATTACTTCTCCATGATAAGACTATTGGGTTTGTCCTTAGTCTGCTGGTGCATATATTAGTATTTTTAATACAGCATCCACCTACGTTCAAAATATCAGCATAAAACATGAGTGCACATTTATTTTTTACGACGACTAATTTGATAAGTAAATTCAATAACAATCACCAAAGAAAATTAATTTATTTGCTAAATTCTTGAAACTACATTTCTGCTGCATCTCCAAAAATGTAAACATTGTGAAAAAGTTCATTTGTGTTCAGAACTGAATTTAAATTAAATCAAAACAAAGTTAATTTGTCACATACACAGGCATATAAGGTACAAATAGCAGTGAAATGCTTTAATGACTGCTCGTTCACATTAGGAAATGGTGATGGTTGGTGGTGGGGTGGAGTGGGGGGACATGGTAACAACAGAAGTTGGGGGGGATCGCAGAATATAAACAATAAAATGAGATATAAAATAGACAATAAAGAACTGTAATAACTGTAATATATAAGATAAGGAGAGATAAAAAGAGATCTCTTGTGCAAATATGCAGATAAATGTGCAAAATATACAGTTTACAGGTGCACAGTGTACATGGGTGGTAGGTATAAACATGATGGTAACATAGTGTTTACTTTCAAAAAGGTAAATTCATATTTTATGTTCATTACTTATTTACAGATGGTGAAAGTTTTAGATAGAACAACTTGTGTTGTTGTCTTGCTGACCCAGCTTCTCTTGAGACTCAGTTGATGGACAGATGTCCTGACATTTTCTTTAGAATTCTCTGATATAATTCACAATTCATTGTTCCATCAATGATGACAAGCCGTCCTGGCCCAGATGCAGCAAAACAGGCCCAAACCTGATACTACCACCACCATGTTTCACAGATGAGATAAGGTTCTTATTATTCTTTTCTCCAAACATAACACTTTTCATTTAATCAAAAAGTTCTGTTTTGGTCTCATCCGTCCAAAAAACATTCTTCTAATAGTCTTCTGGCTTGTCCACGTGATCTTTAACAAACTGCAGATGAGCAGTAATGTTCTTTTTGGAGAGCAGTGACTTTCTCCTTACAACCCTGCCATGCACACCATTGTGGTTCAGTGTTCTCCTGATGATGGACTCATGAACATTAACATTAGTCAATGTGAGAGAGGCCTTCAGTTGCTTAGAAGTTACCCTGGGGTCCTTTGTGACCTCGCTGACTATTACACGCCTTGTTCTTGGAGTGATCTTTGTTGGTCGACACTCCTGAGGAGGTAACAGTGGTCTTAAATTTTCTCCATTTGTACGCAATCTGTCTGACTGTGGATTGGTGGAGTCCAAACTCTTTAGAGATGGTTTTGTGACCTTTTCCAGCCTGATGAGCATCAACAACTCTTTTTCTGAGCTCCTCAGAAATCTCCTTTGTTTGAGCCATGATACACTTCCACAAACATGTTGGTAGATCCCGGACTTTGGTAAATTCCTGTTCTTTAAATAAAACAGGGTCCCCACTCACACCTGATTGTCATCCCATTGATTGAAAACACCTGACTCTCATTTCACCTTCAAATTAACTGCTAATCCTAGAGGTTCACATACTTTTGTCTCTCACAAATATGTCATATTGGATCATTTTCCTCAATAAATAAATGAGCAAGTATAATATTTGTGTCTCATTTGTTTAACTGTGTTCTCTTTATCTACTTTTAGGACTTGTGTGAACATCTGATGATGTTTTAGGTCATATTTATGCAGAAATACAGAACATTCTAAAGGGTTCATACATTTTCAAGCACCCCTGTATAATATTATACCTGCTCACTTAGGTCCTCTGATTCCGCTCTTTTGGCTGTTCCAAGGTTTAGACTGTCCACTATGGGTGGCAGGTCCTTCAGTGTTTCTGCCCTTACCCTTTGGAATGCTTTGCCTCTCTCTCTCTTAGACTGTCTCCCTCTCTTCCTGTGTTTAAAACTAACCTAAAAATCTACCTGTTCTCTGCTGCTTTTCATTCTCTTTAATCCCCTCCCCCCTTCCCATTGTTTAGATTTTTTTCACCCATTGATTGTAAAACATCCTTGGGTCTGTGAAAGGCGCTATATAAGTGTAACTTATTATTATTATTATTATTATTATTATTATTATTATTATTATTATTATTAAGTGTTTTTGTTTTAATGTTGATACTGATTGAGTATTAATTTATGTAAACATGAAATTAAATATTCTAATGATCTGAGATTCTGGATTTATCATTTACATGAGCTATTAGTCATACTAATCAACAATAAAACTAAAATATGCTTGAAATATCATTTTACATGTAATAAATACAAATAATGAAAGTTTACTTTTTGAATTAATTATGAACAACAATGAACTTTTTCACAATATTCTAATATCGTGATGTGACGCTGTATATTTTGGGTTCATACTTTAGTTTTAATTTAGCGTTTTTTGACGCAGTATCAATACTTTCACTTCAGTACGGTCTCTGTGTACTTGTTATACCTCTGGGTATTCTGGTTAAAGAAGGCTATAGAGAATTCTGTTTCTTGCTACTGAAGTTATGCAATAACTCACAGAACCCTCATCTCCATAGTTGACTTCCTGTCTGTTTCCTCCAGTGCAGGTGGCCCAGACATGTTGCGTGGCACACTGCAGAGTGGCCTGTATAAACATCCGTTTCTAATTCGGGACCAGACCGCCACAACTGTGCCTCCAACTAGGACAAGGCCATTTGCATTTCCTTCTTCGTGACCATTGTCCATTGTCGGTGGAATCAGTGATAAGTGGCCAATCTCTCTGATCAGCAGCCCAGTGCGGAGAGTCTTCAATCCTCACAAGATACAGAGCTGAGATTGCAGGGAGATGAGGCAGACTGATACGTATTTCTGAAGAAAAGAATGATAGAAGATACGGGATCTGCATCAGCATATCTATCTCACAAAGTGCAGAGATCTGATACTAAACCGGGCGGCTCTTAGATGTGTTTTGTTTTGCTGTGGACTGTGTGAACTCAAGCAAATGTCTCTTTTGGAGGTGTGCTGGCTATATGTTTTTACACCTGTACTACAGTAAATCCACTGACACTAGCTGATTCACAGCTTTGCCAAAGGCATCACAATAAACCGGTGGCCTGCTGTGCATGACAGGTGTGTATTTAAAATGCCGGGGAGGAAACAAAATCCTTCTTTCCTAGCCTTCTATCAAATCTTACTGACCTTACAGGTGCACTTTGTACTTCTACAATTACAGACTGTAGCCCATCTCTTTCTGTATACTACATCCTCTTGTCACCCTGTTCTTCAATGATCTCACAGAGCCACCACAGAGCAGGTATTATTTAAGTGGTGGATCATTCTCAACACTGCAGTGACACTGATGTGGTGGTGGTGTGTTAGAGTGTGTTGTGCTGGTATGAGTGGATCAGAGGTAGCAGGGCTGCTGATGTTTTTAAACACCTCAGTGTCACTGCTGGAGTGCACCAACCAAAACTATCCAGCCAACAGTGACCTGTGACACCAATGAGGGACTAGACAATGAACAACACAAACTGTGCAGCAACATATGAGTTAGTGTCTCTGACTTTACATCTACAAAGCAGACCAACAAGGTTGGTGTGTGTGACAGAGTGGAAAATGAGATAACGTGTTTAAAATCTCAAGCAGCCCTGCTGTGCCTGATTCACTTGTACCAACACAGCACACACTAACACACCACCGCCACATCAGTGTCACTGCAGTGCTGAGAATGATTCACCATCCAAATAGTACCTGCTTTGTGGTGGTCCTGTAGGGCTCCTGACCACTGAAGAACAGGATGAAAGGAGGCTAATAAAGTACACAGAGAAACAGGTGGACTACAATCTGTAATTGTAGAACTACAAAGTGCTCCTGTATGATCAGTGGAGCTAAAATTAACAATGAGTGTAGAAACAAGGTATACAGCGCCCTCCATAATTATTGGCACCCCTGGTTAAGAAGTGTTCTTTGGCTTCTAATATTTTTTTTTTATTATAATATCGGACAACAATGCAAAAAAGAGAAAAATCTGAGCTTTAATTCAAGTGTCTTTATTTGGTGGGAAAAAATCACACATTAAGTAATAAATCTTTTGAATGAAATCATGTGTGCCACAATTATTGGCACCCCTGGTTTTAGTACTTTGTACAACCTCCTTTTGCCAACAAAACAGCACTTAATCTTCTCCTATAACTCTTCACAAGATGGGAGAATACAGAAAGAGGGATCTTCAACCATTCCTCTTTGTACAACCTCTCTAAATCATCCAGAGTCCTGGGTCTTCTCCTATGCACTCTCCTCTTCAGCTCTCCCCACAGGTTTTCTATTGGGTTGAGGTCTGGGGACTGAGATGGCCATGAGAGGATTTTTGAGTAGATTTGGCCACATGTTTAAGGTCATTATCTTGCTGAAAGATCCAGTGATGACCCATCTTCAGCTTTTGGGCAGAGGACACCAGATTCTGATTCAAAATGTCCTGATATTTCACAGAGTTCATGATCCTATGTATCCTTAAAAGGTTCCCAGGTCCTGTGGAGGAGAAACAGGCCCACAGCATCACCGATCCACCCCCATACTTAACAGTAGGCATGAGGTGTTTTTCTGCGTACTCATCCTTGGTGTTACGCTTACAGTGTTTGTTACCAAAAAGCTCTATTTTGGTCTCATCTGATCAAAGCACACGGTCCCAGTTAAAATCCCAGTACTGCTTGGCAAACTCCACCCGTTTATGCTTATGAGTATAACTCAGAAAAGGCTTTATCCTCCCAAACAGCTTGTTGGCATGTAGATAGCGTCTGATGGTTGTTTGGGAGACCTCGTAACCCCAAGATGCTACCATTTGATTCAATTCTCTTACAGTGAGCTTTGGAGAACTTTTTACTTCTCTTACCATCCTTCTCACTGTGCGTGGTGGCAAAATACACTTGCGTTCTCTTCCAGGCTTGTTTGTCACAGTTCCAGATGTTTTGAAATTTTTGATGATTGCTCTGACTGTAGATAAGGGCGTCTGCAGGTGAGTGGCTATTTTCTTGTAGCCATTGCCTGATTTATGAAGGTCAACACACATCTGCCTTACTTGAATAGTGTGTTCTCTTGTCTTTCCCATGTTTAAGAGTGAATAAGAGAAGTAGGCCTTTGTATGATGCCATATTTATACCCCAGGGAAACAGGAAGTGATGAATTACTAATTAAAGGTTCCTAGATACTTTGATCCACTTTATAAACTACACTAGAAATGACAAATGGTTCAAATACATTTATTTCCAAGAAATTGTTAAAGGTGCCAATAATTGTGGAACAGGTCATTTTATGGGAAATAATTATTTCTTAGTCAGGATTTTTTCTTTCTTTATTATTTTTTCACTTGTGTTGAAGGTTGCTTTTTTCTAAACTTTTTCAGAGTAAGATTATTCTTCTGCAATAAAATTTTTATTTATTTTAAGGCTTTTAACACATTTTAACTAGGGGTGCTAATAATTATATGTACCAAATGAACTGAATGTAAAGAAGTTACGTGTAGCCCATTAGCTTTAGCTCTGCTGTGTATAGCTATGTAGTGTATGTAGGGAATAAGACAAATATAGATTAATGACACTGTATATTTAAGAAATTGCAATTGCTCATTATTATACACTGTAAATACTATAATGTATTACAAAAAAAGGTCTCAAACAAAATTCATCACATACTTTTGGTCTCCAGAGGGACTTCAAGCCACTGCGAAGAGCCAATACCGTATGCTTATGCCAAGCTCCTTTTTCCATTAACCTTTCCTGAGGGTCACAGATGCCAAAAGCATTTTCTGACACCGGCTTTGCACAAAGCCCCATCTGTCTGGCTGAATGTTTTAAAGGCAGTGCCCATCTGCAAAACAAATAAATAGCTTCCACATAGGTGTGCATGTAGGTCCCATGATCAAAGTCCAGGAGAATGGTGGCCTTGCCTGGGCCGAGCCATTATCACGGGCTTGAATGCTTGTCTTCTCCCCTTTTGTTGACAGTCACTCACCCGGCAATGACTGTCACACCAGTGCTAAGAGGCAGCCGCCGACAAGGGCCAGAAAACATCAAACGGGCCAGTCAGAAAGGGGGCCAAGCTTGTGAACCGTGGCAGCAAACACTCTCTGATCCCCACCTACTATCTTAACCACACACACACACAACTTACTGCAGTGACTGTCTGTCCGACATGAGCTGAGGTGTACTTTTAACAGTGACCTGTGATCACAATTATGTGCTAAGATTGTAGTTCACACTACAGCCGAATGTGCTACTGATTAGTGTGACGTTCCTTTGAAAAACTCAAAGGCATTGCTCATTTATGAGTAGTAGCAAAGGTAATGATGTCTTATAAAAATACCCCCATGAGTCACTTGTGTATTTTATATGAAGAAGAATTGGAGAAGCTATTACACGAGATGTCAATGCCACACTTCTTTTTGAAGGTACACAGACCAATTCTGTTACAATGAACCATTTCACAGGCACATGATTAAACACAACAATCCTACGGTTTCCCATGGACCACCTTTAAGTTGAATGTAGGCTACAAATCACTTCCAGAAATGCTTAAACCCTTGTTGTAGCCCTGTCATCTGAAATCACCTACTCAAGGAAGGCGTGATTGCTGCTGCGACACATTTAAAGAGCCTTTATATTTCTACCCAAATGATGACAAGAGCTGATCTGTGATTTGGGATCTTTTACAGTCACAGCTAGGTAGAGCTGTTTAAACTCATACTCATGTAAATGTACTGATAACTTAAGCAAAGCACTACTTGATTGAGGTGTAAGGAGATAACAAACAAACTTTTAAGTTAGTGGAAGTACATTCAGGGTCTATAAACACAGGAACGTCCATTACCCAGGTTAAGCCTTGGTCAAATCCAGGATGCATAGTTGTTTCACATACATACCTGAACAGTACCATTAAACATGATAAGAATTAGAAACAAATAGCAAAATTATAACTATTAATAATTGATTAAATATAATAAAATATATAAATGTTAACATTATAATAGTTATAATTTGATATATAATTTTGTCATAATATATATTATGCTTAGGTGAAAGATACATCTTACGGATGTGCTGGGACACATCATCAGTGATGTACCCTGGGGTCACTGGGTGTTTCGGGTCTTTCAACATCAGACACCCTCGCCCAGGCAACCCGACCGGAGGTGATCAGACTCCAGCCTGTGTCCCAGCAGCTTTTGCCCACAGTTCTGCCCTCTTGATCCATAGCCACCTTGTGGCTTTCTCTGCGGCTGCAGTTGCAGCCTTTTTCTTCGCCTCTCCTGTAAGGCCCAGTGCTGTGAGAACTTTGCAGAGAGACCGCCCTACGAATCCTCGGCAGCCCACCTTCAGAGGTTCACAGTAAGTTTTCCAGCCTTGATTCCTACACTCATCCACCAACTCCTGGTACTTGGCACGCTTCCTCTCATTGGCTTCCTCCATGCGCTCTTCCCAGGGAACTGTGAGTTCCAGAATGATCAATTGCTTAGTGGAATCTGACACTATGATCATATCCGGAGCCGTGTAGATGTTATCTTGTCTGGAATCTTCAGCTGTCTACCCAGATCCACTTCGAATTGCCAGTCAGTGGTGGTGGTGAGGAGGCCTGACCGTGCCCATGTTTCGGTGTCAGGCTTCTCTCCTTCTCTGTGGAACCTGATGGTCTTTGGCTTGTTGTTGGTCTTGGTGGTATTAATGGTCATGACTATACTGTCAGCGATCGCCTTAAGCACCTGGTCATGGTGCCAGCGATAGCGCCCTTCTCCAAGGGCTTTTGGACAGCTAATGAGGAGGTGTTCCAGGGATCCTCGTCCTGGACACTGGGGGCAAAATGGTGTTTCTGTTTTGCCCCAGACATGGAGGTTGGCTGGGCTTGGTAGGACATCATACCCAACCTGGACTAAGAACCTGATGTTATGGGCGTCTGCTTTCCAGATGTTGGACCATGTGATCTTCCATTGCAGAACATTCTCCCATTTAGTCCATGCGCCTTGTTGCCCCATACCCACCATTCTGCTTGCTTGCTCTTCCTCCTTCCTCTTGAATAAGATGTTGCAGCTCTTTTCCCTGGGCCTTGTCCACTCTGGTTGCAGGGAAATAGCCAACCCCTGCACGCCCTGAGACTATAGACTCCACCAGTGCCTAAGGTACTGTATGGATATATAAATGTTGTTGTTGATGATGAAGATCTATATGACTCCATACATGACATGTTTGGAGTCCACATTTTGTTCTTTAGTTTAGAATCAGAGTTGTGAGGCTAATGTTGTGTGAAAAGTAGCCCATACATTTCCATTAAAATACATCATCAAAATGTTTCTGAAACTGCATCCAGATCTTTATAAATGCCTCACAGGCTGGTCAATGTGTTTAAGGACAAGTCACAACTTACTGCGAAATATAAAATGAATAAAATCTCACCACTGTAGGCAGCCACTTCACACAGTATCATGGCTGGAAGAATTCCTTTGTATTCATGACTGTCATCATCACTAACATTGATTCAAGATCAGCACTTTCAGCCCTGAATTGCTTGTTAAATTTTATTAATTGATTTATTCATTTTGTTTGTTATTTTATCTGTATTATTTTACTTGCATTTATTTTTTTATTTTACTACTTTGTTTTCTTATTTTTGCATTGTTGTATCTTATTGATAATAATGACTTTTATTGTACTACTGATGATGTAAAGCACTTTATAAGTAAGAGAAACGTGCTTTATAAATAAAGTTTATTAGAACAACAACAACAACAACAACAACAACAACAACAACAACAACAATAATAATAATAATAATAATAATAATACAAACCGGATTCCAAGTTGGGACACTAAACAAATTGTGAATAAAAACTGAATGCAATGATGTGGAGATGGCAAATGTCAATATTTTATTGGTAATAGAACATAGATG
>BRDA01067330.1:17109-29469 GCA_036984385.1 Crenuchus spilurus | reverse complement strand
TGATCCGGGCAGCAATCGGAAGCCAGTGTAGCTCAATGAGCAGTGGGGTGACATGTGCCCATTTTGGATGGTTAAAAACCAGACGTGCTGCTGCACCTGTAGTGGTTTAATAGTGCAGGCTGGGAGGCCTGTTAGCACAGTGTTGCAGTAATCGAGGCGTGAGATAACCACGTTTTGGATGGTTAAAAACCAGACGTGCTGCTGCATTCTGGACCATAATAATAATAATAATAGATTATGTAATATTATTGTTAGATGTTGTACATGTATTACTATTTATTCTGAAATGTATCACTGTAGTATGTACAGGTGTATATATAATATTTGTATTTATACACAACACATATATTGAGTTGTGTATATGTATGAAAATAAATATTGCATCCTACAAAGAGTTCTTCTCATACATAATGCTGATGCTTGTTTTAATATTCCCTTAAACTTATTTAAAAAGTGAATTATGTATTTTAAAATATTTTTAGGGAAAAAAATAGAGTTCATTTGCAGAAACAGATAAGCTTCATTTCTGTTATTTTTGGAAAAAGGGCTGTTTTTTGCAGGTACATTCAATACAATAAAGTGGAGATATCTGTTTTTGCAAATGAACTCTTCATATATGCATCCTACATCTTGAGACATCTTGAGATGTTATTATAGACAAGACATCTTAAGACCCGTGTCTATAGACATGTCTTAAAGACACGTCTTCATTTCTTGGGACATGCCTCAAGATGTCTTAAGACATCTTTATAATGTGTCTTAAGACATCCCAAGACATGGTGACGTCTCTGTATGTTAGGAAAAGTCATTAAATATAAAACAAAGCTGGCTTCTTCTGAAGTCCACAATCATCTCCTTTGTCTTTTTAACATTGATGCAGAGGTTGTTTTCTCTGCACCAGCCCTCCAGGTGTTTCACTTCCTGCCTGTAGCCTGACTCATCACTGTTTGTGATGCATCCTACCATAGCTGTGTCATCTGCAAACTTCACAATATGACAGCCTGGTTGGGTAGGTGAGCAGTCATATGTGAGCAGAGTGATCAGGATGGGGCTTAACACACAGCCCTGAGGGGAGCCAGTGCTGAGGGTTAAGGTGGAGGAGGTGATGTTGTGGATCTTAACAGACTGTGGCCTGTTGGTCAGGAAGTCCAGGACCCAGTTGCAGAGGAAAGCGTTCAGTCCGAGTAAAGAGTTTGTGAGTCAGAGTCTGAGGAACCATTGTGTTGAAGGCAAATCATATGTTAAGTTCCACTGCAGTAGTAGGCTCCAGTTAATCCGTAACAGAAAAAAATGTAGTGACTCATTTCCGACACGTTAATCAATGTGTATAATTTGGCTGTGCTTCACCAGCCCCCTCAAGACATAATCCTACTCAGCTCAGCACCAACAGAACATGGAAAAGAGCTTTTTGTAACATTTCCTCACCATGATCCAGACTAAGCAATTAAATATTGACTTTCTTGAAAGTACACAATAATAAATTTCTTCTTTATCATCAGGGAATATAATAAAAAGGAAAATCTTCTAGATTATGACATAAAAAGTCTGTGAAAAGCTTGCTAGGATTACAAATACCAAGAACTAGATGTTAGGTGACATTTAAGCAAATGATATAGCGCTTTTAAACATTTTATGCAAGACCTACAGTAGTTGCACACTTCGAAAAAGGCTGCAAGAGTACAGTAGTCAATGACATCCTCTCTCTTGCTACTCAAAGCAGCATGAGCACACTACTAAATTTTTAAGAACATAAACATAACACAGAGATGAGCTGAAATAGAAGGCTGAACTCGTTTAAAACAGAAGACTAAAAACAGTTAATGTCTGTGTGAGGCTTTCATTATCAGAGACAACTGCCTTTCAACTTTCTGCATGGCTCTGAAAATCATAGACAACTACTACTTAACAACAGAGTTATTAATGGACAATGAAAAGCTCTTAATCAGAAGGAGCCCATGGTGCTGTCACAGAACCTTTAAAAGATGTGTAAAGTTTTAAACAATGTTCTCTTTCACTTTAACTCATGGAGTTCCTAAGTGACATATGCTGAGAAAGCATCATAAGACAGTGTGTGGATGTGTGATCAACCAAGGAGTTCTATGTTAGTGCTGGAGGAAAAAAAATTTGGTTCTAGATGTTTGTTCCAACCATTTTAAGTGTTCAGAAGCTCTGGCTCTTTTTCTGAGCTTGTAAATCTGTCAAAAACCTTTCATGTGACCCATGGTAATGAATTTGTAAAAGGAAAACTGGCCCATTGTCTTCTTTATTGAAATTAAAGACGTGAAACAAATAGTGGCTGCATTTGACTTTATTTTATGAGAATAATAAAGTAGTTTAGCAGATTTCACATGGTCTTTCTCCTCTTTACTAAAAGGGATCTTATTTATTCAAAGACAAATGAACCTTTTTTTTACAGCTCTTAGAATGAACTATTTACAACCTTAACAATAAACAAAGACAATAGAAATTAAAAATTGGTCCAGGCAAAAAGACAAAACACCACTTTTCTCTCAACAAAGTGACCCGTTTTGAAATGTCTACTACAAACGTGAGTACTTTGAAAGGGATTAAAGTCGTCCCTACAAATCTTTGGAAGCCACTGAGCTTGCACCTCAGGATCAGCTGAAAACCTGTGAAAGCTAGTCTCTGAGTTGTACCTTGAAGAATCAGCACACAGAGGCACACAACAATGCAGAAACCTTTCTTCTTTGACATTGGTATGTTATTTGTTTCTCCTGTACCTTAAAAACATTCACAGTCGCCATCACTATCTATTTCTGCCAGCAATTCTCCTTCACAACTACTACAACAAAAAATACCAATGCATACCACTCCCTTACCGGAACAGGCACCATCTTGTGCACAGAGCAAACTAAAATAAAATGAAAATGTGATACACGCATCCATACATTATCCCATCCCCTTAATCTTGATCAGAGTTGCAGTTAGTCCCCTAACCCCTCACCGGGTGCAGGGCAGGGCATTAGATTATTCCAACTATGACCAAGACAGGGTGTCAATCCATCACTAGACGCACACACACCCCCATACACAAGGACAATTTAGAGAACCAAATTCACATGACCTCCATGTTTTGAACCATGGGAGGAAACCGGAGACCCTGCAGAAAACCCACACAGACATGGAGAGAACATGGAAACGCAATTCAGATGGGGACTTGAGAGACAAGTGTGCTAACAACCATGGCAGAAGATGTGATATGAATTAAAAAGGAAATAAAAGAAATAAGCATATAATAAATAATAACATGAAATTAAAACAGTGTCATAAATCTATATTTTGATTAAATCTGTTCTAAACTTAGACTTTCCAAAAACCTATTTTCAGATGTGCTGATATATTGTGAAAAAACACTCTAAACATTTCTAGCCAAGACTTTTGAGCTCAGAACTGAATAAATAGAGGTGATGGCTACACACCGGTCATTACAGTTTCTAGAAATTGGATGTGGTTTTATTTCTAAAACTTAATAATTGTGAGTTGACACTCTGTTTTACTGAGTCACTAACCATAAATTCAATATTCATGATTTAGGTGTGAACACTAAAGGTGAGAGGTCTTTGATCAGGTGAGAGCTCTTAATTTGATGGGGGTTTTCACACATTCCAAGGCTGCTAATTTTCTAATGGAATTAGGATGTCATTTTCATATGAATGACAGATCGTGTGAGTGGATGGAAAAAAGTGCAGCGATGTGACTCGCAGTGAAATTTAGCCAATGTGATTTTTCACACAATGGAATTTGACCTCTGCATTTAACCCACTCATGCAGTGAAACACACATACACACACACAAGTGAACACACTAGGCTGTGAGAATTTGTGCCTGAAGTGGTGGGCAGCCCTTATCCACTGGCGCTCGGGGAGCAGTTAGGGGGTTAGGTGCCTTGCTCAGTGGTACTTCAGTCATGTCCTGTGTGGGGATCAAACCAGCGACCTTCTGGTCACAAGACCAGATCCTTACCACTAGGCCATGGCTGCCCCCCCATTATTTAGGTTTCTCTCACAAAAATTTTTTTTATAAGAGCCATTTTGGTACAGTGGTGAGGTCGGACACCAGATTGAAATTTTTCAAATCACTGGAGTGAAAAAAATTGCTAATTTCTATGTCATCATCTCTCTGAAGGACCACTCACACAGGAAAACACATATGTAAGAATGCTGTTTGTAGGTTTGAGCTCTTTTAATACAGCAGTCTCATAGAAATTGGTTCAAAAGCTGAGCACATCATCCACAGTTTACACATCATCCACTCTCATCCTGAATATTGGCACACCACTGGGGTGTGTCATTAGCCACACCCTTCACTCCCTCTTCACCCATTCAGACAGTCGATACGGATGACCATTTCACAGATTGGTGCTTTAACAGTAAACTGAATTTTTTGCCAAAACTTTAAAGTAGCAATCTACCGTTTTTGTTTCAGGGCCTTTTCCCTTTAAGTTTTATCTTCTGCATATGGAATGCATGCTCAATTGAATTTAAATTGCATGACTGTTAGCATCACTGTTAAAGGGCATATTGGTTTAATTTGTCCACAATAACATTTCCCAGGATTCCAGTGGCTCTTTAAGTACTATTTTGTGAACTGTAGTCAAGCTGTATTGTTTTTGTGGCTAACTAATGGTTTGTAACTTACATTCTAACTGCTGTATTTCTGTTCAGGAAGTACATGTATATAACAAATTCAGTCAGAAATGTATGCCACCTGCTCAAAGCTTTTTCTCATCTGTTGGACAGACAACTGAGGTTTTTTATTTACCATAAATATATTTCTTGCCTCATCAGTAGTGGATGTTTTATGATATCCCATACAGTAAATTTAGGCAATGCCAAGATTTGAGTAAATGTATCTAATGTTTCTATTTTTGTTTCTTTCCTTGGCACAGTTATTTCCTCAAGTTAAAATATGACAACTACAGACTGGTCTGGTTTTTCATATTTGGACAAACTACACATTATAGTTTGGGGGGAGGTGTTTCTGCTACTTACCAGCAATCCATTAAAATCCTCCCACTTTTCATTTCTGACATTTCTTCATTTGAACATTTGAACTACTTGGCTCGACCCCATTTATTATTTTTATCATCCTCCCAAACCTAATTCATCCTTTCTCTCTGACTTTACAGAATTTATAACAACTTTGCTCCATGTCTACATCCATATTACTCATTGGTGACTTCAATATCCACATCGATTCTCCTGATAAAATCTGTGCTGACTTTCTGGATATTTTAGTTTCAATTTCAATCAACATGTTCATTTTCCAACCCACTGTCAAGGACACATTTTGGATTTAGTGTGTTCTACTGGTCTCCATATTGACACTCTTACACACATGGATCTCACTATTTCAGACCACTTAGATATAACTTTTCATATTAACATCCCTTGCTCTCACCAAAAACAAAATCGTACTATATCCTTTCAGAACCTTAAATTCCTCTGTCCCACTGCTCTTTTCACCCTTATAACAAATACTATTTCTACATCCTCTCTTGCTGAACAACCTTCCACCCATGACCTGGTAACACATTATAATAGTTCACTTACTTTCTGCTTAAATCAACTTGCTCCTATTAATACTGCATCTGTTTCTTTTACTTGGTCTACTCTCTGGTACACCTCTGAACTACATACACTCAAAAAACAATGTAGACAATTAGAGCGCCTTTATAAGAAAAGTGGGCTCACGGTTCACAAACTAGCCCTTAGTGACCACATTGATCGCTATAGAACTGTGCTAGCTTCATCCCGTACATCCTTTTACTCTGGTGTTATTCAGTCTGGTTCATCAAACCCTCGTTCTCTCTTTTCTACTATTAACAAATTATTAAAACCTCTGGATACAGTAACTTAATCTTTCCCTACAGATAAGTGTAATTACTTTATGAACTTTTTTAAATCCAAAATTGACAATATTCACCAGCAGCTCTCTTCCATAACAACTACCAATCCTGTTCAGACACCAGCCCTCACTGGTCTCCCCTTAAATTATCTTGCTTCTCTAGCTCCCGTTACTGCTGCTGACTGAAACAAACATTTTTCCAAAATAAAATTCTCCACCTGCCCCTTAGACCCCATTCCATCGTTGTTAGTTAAATCATGTCTCCCCTGCCTCACTCCACTCATTTTGGATATTATCGACTCATCACTTACTTCTGATACAGTACCCGATGCCTTGAAAATTGCTGCCTTTACACCTGTATACTTAAAAAAGCTGGATTGGACTATAATAACCCTAAAAATTTTCGCCCCAACTCCACTCTTCCTTTCATTTCTAAAATCCTGGAAAGATCAGTGTCTCAGCAACTTAAATTACATCTTCACTCGAATCAGCTCTATGAGACCTTTCAATCTGGTTTCCATGCCAACCACAGTTCTGAAACAGTTCTTATCAAAGTAATAAATGACCTCCTGATTGCCTCAGACTCTGGTTCCCTTTCCATCCTCCTTCTGCTTGATCTTAGTGCAGCCTTCGAAACCACTAATCATTCCATTTTCCTCCACCATTTACAGACGAATATTGGTATTACTGGTTCTGCTCTTTCCTGGTTTACATCTTATCTCTCTAATAGATCTCAATACATATCCATAAGTAACTGTACCTTTCATACTACTTCTCTAATATGTGGTGTACCTCAGGGCTCAGTGCTAGGTCCTCTCCTTTTCATCCTCTACATGTTACCCCTTGGACAACATGGACTTCAATTTCACTGTTATGCTGATGACACACAAATTTATTTATTCAGTAAAACCATCACCTCTGCCACTATTTCTACCCTCCACCCTCACTGCAATACAGTCCTGGATGACAAATAACTTCCTCAAACTAAATTGTAATAAATCTGAGATTATCGTAATTGGTCTCAAATCTCTCCTCTCCTCTGCTCAGGAGTTTTCCCTCTCCACTGATGGATGCGAAGTCAGCCCCTCCCCTTGGATGAAGAATCTTGGGTTTCATTTTAGATCCCACCCTTTCATTTCAACCACACATCCGACAACTTACTAAAACAGCCTTCTTCCACCTTCATAATATTGCTTGTTTTCGCACCATCCTTTCCACCCCTGCTGCTGAAACTCTAATTCATGCCTTCATTTCCTCTAGACTTGATTACTGTAACTCTCTTCTTTATGGTGTTTGGTCCTTCAAAAGCGTCATTGGCTTCCTGTGCATCAACAAATCCATTACAAAATCCTTTTGATTACATATAAATCCCTCAATAACTTAGCACCCACTTATTTGACAGACCTCTTGCTTTACTGTCCTCGTCGTCTCCGATCATCAGATTCTAACCTCCTCTTTCTCATCTGCAAATCCAAATATCGTACTTTAGGGAACAGGGCCTTTGTTATGGCCGCCCCCACTCTCTGGAACTCTCTCCACTTACACATCCGTGCTTCAGATTCACGTCAATCTTTCAAAACCCAGTGAAAAACTTATCTTTTTAAGCAAGCTTTCAACCTCTACTAAAATTCACTAAAATCTCTTTTTGTGAAGCGTCTTTGAGTTGTATTAAAAGCACTATATAAAATTTATGTATTATTATTTTATTATTATTAACCAACAGACCTCAGTCTGTCATGTTGGGTAATCGTGTGTCCTCTGGTGTACAAGGCTGTGTGCTGAGATTGTTTACCCAAGAATGTGTGCCACTGCATAGCTGCAATATCTGTATCAAATATGCAGCTGGTGAAAACTGCCCGACATGTTATTTGGTGCGGCTGTTAGCCATTAAACAGCTTTAATGCAGCAGATGTCTGCGCAGAGATCAGGTTCTTCCATATTTCCATCACAATTCTGAATTCTACAGTTCACCATTAACATGGTAATTGTCACTCTTTCATGTCTTGTTCCGCTGCCTGTGTGTTTAGTCTCTGCCCTTGTCCTGCCCATCACTCCAGCTCATTAGCATTTACACCTGATAGTCATTCTATGTCATTAACCCTGTATTAGGTTCCCTATATACCGTGTACCCCTCTGTGTCTTTGTCATGTTGGCAGTCATTGAATGAAGGAATGACTGTATGTACGTTACTATGCACTTATCTCTGTGTGTTCTTTAGAACTTGCTTATCTTTAGAACTTGCTGTCTGGATCTTGTCTCCAGTTTATTTTGTATTTGTTCTTAGTGCTTTTATTCACTACAGTTCTCAGCGTGACATTCTCTTGAAATTCCAACCAGCATGTAGCCTTGTAAAATGACTGCCTACTGCAAGATCACAGCAGAGAAGGATGCCCTGATCCAGACATAGAGAGCCCAGCTGTAGCGCTGCGCACACTCGGCAGGAGATGTCACCAGCTTCCTCTCAGAGATCCTTCCCCTCTTACCATATGACAAGGCCTGTGGGTATGCTACTTCGCTGACCCCTCTGTTACAGACTTGTTCCCCCTGCCTAACCCCAGGGGAGGAAGGCAAGGGGCATGCTCAGTACATGTCGGAGAAGCAGCTGCCCAGTCCTGAGGGGAAGAGGGAGAACCCCACCTCGGAGCAGGATGAAGAGTCTGAGGGTCTGTCATGGGATCCCTCCAAAAGAGTCCAGCTTGACTCCTTCCACATAGCCAGCTTTATTCCATTTACACCAGTCAGCAAAAGACCTAGAGATTTATCTGAAGTCGCAGGTGTACAGGTTGAACAGGAAGTGAGCTAGCATATATATAATAAATACTGTATCAGATGAGATTTGCCTCATATGAGACACAGCCCTGCAGTCACACACTGGGGACAACCAGTTAGATAGTTCATTATCCATGAGATGATGAATTCAAACACATGCATCCTCTGAAGATTCTCACCTGTCAGTAGAGGCTGTATAGCATTAAAAGCACTGGGGAAAGCATAAATAAGACCATCTTTTATTAATACCATGTGGGTGGGTGAGGGGGGGGGGGTCAGACATAATCATCACACTGCTGCGTGGACTGTCAGTGCAAAGGGAACAATTTTCTTTCAGGGGAAGCCTTGCATGACGATGCTAAACCACATACTGCATCAACCACAGCAGCATGGCTTTGTAGAAAAAAAGTCTGGGTGCTAAACTAGCCAACTTGCAGAGTCCAGTCCTTTCACAAATCGAAAACATTTATCACATCATGAAATAAAAAATCCAGCAAAGATGACCCATGACTGTTGAGCAGAGAATGCTGTCAGACAAAAATATGACAACCGTCCTTACCAAAACCTTAGCAATTGGTTTCTTCACTTCCCAGACATTTACAGACTGTTGTTAAAAGAAATGGGAATGTGACACAATGATAGGCGAAGCCCTTTCTGCCATCAAGTTCTAAATGAGATAATATTTTTCATAAAATAGCCAAATTACTCACTTTTAACATCTGATATGTGTATGTGTATATTCTTGTGTTTGTGTGTTTAGGTTGTGTGTTACCACTGTTATATTTATCAGTACCTGAGTGAACAAAACTTTGGCAGAAATCCACTGCTGACTTACTCTTTCTTTGACTACAGTATTCAGCAGTTTTGCAACATACAGTATATGACTGATTGCATCATTGAAAGCTTCACACTGTTTTGGCCAAAGGGCAAAATTATCACACCTTTTTATCAAACGGTCTATTGTCTCAAGTACTTGGCTTGCTATTGCAACATCATTATAGGGGTGAAGGTAAGAGATAATATTTTATATTATCCTTTTATATGAGGTTGATGAAATCAAGTCACATTTCTCTTGTAGGTTGAAGGTTTTTTTTTGAGAGCATGTTCAAAGTACTAGTAGCTGCATTTAAAGGAACACAAGGACCTCTTACTCTCATTGCAGCTCACACTGTACTAAATCATGTTTGGATTTCTCCTAAAAGGATGAATGGACACTGCAATCAAAATGGCCAGTCTGTTCACCAGTACAGATTTCTGCCAACTGTGAATAGTTGTTTTACAACAATAAAGCAGTTTAAAGTGTCCTCAAAAAATGTATCTTGCTTTGAAAATAAAATAAAGCATGATGCACATTACAACATGTCACAAAACTCAATGTCAACAATTGTTAAAAATCACAGTAGAATCCAGACCGGCTCAGTGGACTAAGGTGCTGTCACTATGATCTGAAGATTGTGAGTTTGAATCCCGATCATGCTGCTTGCCATTGGCAGCCATCGCATTGCTGTGCCCTCACTGGGCGAGTAAGATGTCACTCTTTCCCCAGCACTACTAAGTAATGTTGGCTGGCTCAGGTGTCTGCCAGGCGATCCATCAGAACTGGGGATTCTGAGCTTTCCTGCGAGTGCGTTGGCTACGTGGCGGCGATGTATCAGCAGCAATAGGAAAAGAGGCAGAGCTTGACTTCACATTCATCAGAGGAGAACTATTGGGGAGAAAATCAGGGTGTAAAAAACAAAAAAAATCACAGTATAATTGTATCATAGTTAAAGTACTGCAATATCACATTGCAGACCTGCAGAATATGAACATTGTTCAGATGAGATCACTTGTCTACTTTCTCTTGACTTGGAATGTTTGCTTTTCTCATTGGAATTGTCTTTTGGGAAAACATTTCAGTTAACTCAAAGAAGTTTTCACTAGGAAGGCCACTCACTAATAGCTCTGCAAAAGAATGGCACGGACACTGTCTGTGTTCCTGGCCCCCCGTTGCTGGTGTGTTTTTCATGTACACAAAACTACTGATCACACTGGAGGTCTCATAATCCTTTTTATGCTCTTCACAGCATAAGCTTTCTCTTTGTACTTTTTATGTAGAAGTGTCGGGTGTGTCTTTGAACAGAGCTGGCAGTGCAGTTTCTCCCCACATGCCTTACTCATGTGTTCTGGTTTAAGGTAACTAAAGCACAGGTCCTTGCTTCTGAGAAAGTCCAGTTTTTCTGCAGCTTCTTACACTGCTCCAGCATAAGTTCCCCTTGACAGAAGCTACAAGGCTTGCTGAATGGTTTAGAAGGATTGTTAGGATTCTTTTGATTTGGACTGTGTTAGCCAGCAGTGATGCCCTTTCCAACTTTGCTTTTAGACATGCAGAGGATGCTACAGAAGATATTGCAGAGCCAACTGAACTTAATCTAGACTTTCTAGACCTGGATGTAGCTGATATATCTCCAGAGCACACAGACTCGTTAACCATACATGCTTCTTCTTTATACTAGGGAACAACTTTTAGCCAATCATTAACCTCAAATATGAATTCACAAAACAATTTGGCTTTAGGCTCAAACCAACTCTTTTTTCATGATCTTTGTTTATGTCATATTCAGATGTAATCTGGTACACACAGCCCCATTACAGAACTGTTTACGCTGCAATCAGCTGATATTCAACTTGTATACCACATCCACATTGCTACCATCCTCCACCACCTGAAGTATTTAATGTGCCTTTCCGGTTAACCCTCTGGAGTCTGAGGGTATTTCAGACACTCTGATGTAGTCTGACATGGCTTGATATTTTTACAAATTACACCCATCTAAAATGATTTTTTTCCCAAAGTGTTACGCAGGCTTTTGTTCAGCACAAACTCAGCAACAACAGTGTCAAAACAGTAAGAGTGTCATAAATCTATATTTTGATGATTTTTTTTTTGGCAAGACATTACTCAGACAACTTGTATTTAAATATTTGTAAACAAAAATTTGAATTGCATGATATATATGTGTAATAAAAAAGCAGATTTCAGATCTAATTCTAGATTACTATATAAGAATCCTAAAGCAGTGGTTATGACAAATGGTATAGTGTCTCTATTCTTTAGAATAACAAAAGGAATGTGACAAGGCTGCTCGCTAACACCTCTATTATTTACAGTTTTATGGAGCCTTTGGTAGGATTGATTAGAGTAGAAACACAAATAAAAGGAGTGGAAGGACGGCCTAAAGAACATAAATTAATGTTATATGCGGATGATATATTTTTACTACTTAGTGATGCCCGCAGTTCTATACCCCCATTAATGCACACAATACAGACATTTTCTACTGTATTAGGATATAAAATAAACTGGGACAAATCTGAAGCCATGCCAATTTCTCGGGTTTGTCACTCATCCAGTATAACTCAGTTTGTCTTTAGATGGGTCCCAGTTGGAAGGATGTACCTGGGCATAAAACTGAGCAGAAACTTGGAAGAAATAATTATTGAAAATTGTGAGCTTTTACTACATAAGATAAAAGATAATTTGGACAAATTGAAGAAATTGCAGTTGTCCCTGGACAGAGACAGCTGGACTCTATTAACTAATTAAGTGACTTCTGAAGGTAATTGATTGCACTGGATTTTGTTTAGACGTATCAGAGTACAGGGGCTGAACAAGTCGGGGACATGAGACTATGCAGATTTGTTTTAGGTCACGTTAGTTAATGGAAGTCTTCAGTGAATTAA
>BRDA01067330.1:0-17099 GCA_036984385.1 Crenuchus spilurus | reverse complement strand
CTTATTGACTTCACACTTTTAAGATTTTTATTTGATTAAAATTTTTAAAACCATGTATCATTTTCATTCCACTTCACAGTTATGTGGTACTTTGTGTTGGTCTATCATTTAAAATCTCAATAAAATACATTTAAGTTTGTGGTTGTAAGGTGACAAAATGTGAAAAAGTTCAAGGGGTCTGAATACTTTCTGGACCCACTGTAAGTAAAACAAGTACACTCAGACTCTCATATGAATTACCTCAACAGAAAAGGCAAAACAAAACACAGCTCCATCAAAGATGCATAACCGGCCACCTCATGTGCTCCACTTAGCAACTCTGACCATTACTTCATCCAGCTCCTCTTCTCATACAGGCAGAAGCTTAAAACCACACCCGGAAGTGAAATCTGTGAGAATGTGGTCTAATCATGCCATAGAGTATTTGAGGGAAAGTCCGGACAAACGCTCTTTCAAATCTGTAAATTACAATGTGTATGAATATGCAGATGCAGGGACTTTTTTACATTTCTGTGATTAGACTTGCATCCAAAGAATCAAAGAATATCTGGTCAACAATAACAAACCCTAATAGATCTCAAGTGAGCTCAAACTGCACAAAAACAAGGAAGAAGCCTACAGATCAATGATGGAAAGACAAAATAAAGTAAATATAAAGGAGTCCGTAACTGCAGAGCACAAATACACTGAAAATAAGGAGCAGTAGTTCTCAAATTACTGTCCATCTATAAATTATTCAAAACCACAGCAAACTACAGGTTTAAATCATCCATTAAAAAACTTCACCCTCCATCACTTTGTAGCCTCAAACTCAGAATAATATCTTAGTGGTGAGCCCTGCACCACAGAGCTATTGCAGCTGCTCTACTCTTTTTACATCAACAACTGTGTTTTTAACATTGACTCTGTTACCGTATTATTTTTGCTTAGATGACATTTCCTTAGTTGGCTTTAACTCAAACAGTGAGTCACATTCTGTGAGAAAGTAACATGGCTGTTGTTTTGGAGAGGACCTAACAAGATAGCTAACAACACCACAGAGCCACAGTACCACACTTTCAAACATGCAGCATCAGCTCCTACCAAGTATGCCTCTAGTGGTTCATTTTATGAATTGCAGTCACACTGTTCTGCTCATATGAGAGAATTGTATGGTGAGTTGTTTTGTTGCTGTTATAACAAAAGCATATACATTACATAGTAATGCTATGTTCAAGTGGAAGTGGGATGATAGTTTTGTACAAAGAGGATTCCTTGCACATTCATGTGGTTTTTGTGACCAATAAAAAGACTGGCTTTTGAAATAGGTGGTGTAGTTTATTAGTTTAGTATACACCAGTTTAACTGGAGTTTTGAACCCATACAATAAAAAAAAAATGGCTGAAGGTTTGTCAATGGTTCTTTAGTAACTGATGTTCTAGAACCATTTCATGCTTAAATAGTTTTGGTGAAATGATTCGTCACATTAATGGAGAATACAGGTCCATCTTCAAAAAATGGTTTGAGAAGCCATGTCATCTGCTGGTGTTGGTCCACTGTGTTATGTAAAGTCCAAAGTCAGCGCAGCCGTCTACCAAGATATTTTAGAGCACTTCATGCTTCCATCTGCTGACAAGCTTTACGGAGATGCAGATGCCCACACTGTCAAAAGTACCAACACCTGGTTTAATGACCACAGTATCACTGAGCTGGGCAGTAAACTCACCTGACCTAAAACCCACAGAGCATCTATGAGCTGTTGTCAAGAGGAAGATGAGAGACACCAGACCCAACAGTGCAGACGAGCTGAAGGCTGCAAAGCAACCTCAACAGTGTCACAGGCTGATCACCTCCATGCCACGCAGCACTGATGCAGTAATTCATGTAAAAGGAGACCCGACCAAGTATTGAGTGTATATACTGCACTGTAACAAATTGATGTAAATTTACTGGGAAAATCTGACAGTAAACTACTGTTTTATTGTATATACAGGAAGTTGCTGTGAACTGATAAGCATTGTGGGTATCTTTACTGTAATTGGAGTGCCCCCTTTTGAGCATTTCCTAATTACAGTAATTAACTGGAATTAGCGATGGCTGCTGGGAGATCGGTTGTTCGCACAAAGTCAATAGTAGCATGAAGAGTTTTGGATCATCATGTGTGCACGTTGATGAGGAAGCTTATGGACTTATGGACTCAGTGGGACTTCATTTGATAATTGAAGTTGGCTATGATGATAACTGCATTACTGTGTCAGTGCACACAGACATGATTAGTACAGATTATGAGGACCAGTTAATGTGATAAATGTTACTTTGGTTTTATTTTCTGGCCTGTTTAAAGCACATTGAAAAGTAGAATTGTTTTAGTTAAAAGGCATTTTTCTTGTAAACTGCACTATTTTCTGTTGGTTGAAAAAGAAGCATTTTGTTTTGCATTGGTATGGTATTGGTATTGGTGTCCGATATTCTGTAAAAGACCTTTTTTCCATTAAAGACAATGTGTATTTCATTTGAATCTGGGTTTGTTTGATTGAATTGTTGTTTTGTATAAAGAGTTACAGTTACCTAGAATAATTAATCTGTTTTTTTTCTGTAATATTGAGAATAAACAATAATTTGCTGTAACAGTAATTAACAGTAAATTGCTGTAGGTTTAAAATATACAGTAATATTTTGTATATTTCGATTACAGCATTATTCTGTAATTGTAATACAGTATCCGTACTGTAAAAATACAGCACAATACTGGCGAAACTGCTGCCAGTAAATTACTGTAATTTTACATTGATTTTTTTTACAATGTGTACATACTTTTCAATAGAACATTTATGTACTAAACATCATTTTTTAAATTGGTCTTATATAATATTCTAATTTTTTGAGATACTGACTTTTGGGTTTTCATTGGCTGTCGGCCATAATCATCAACATTGTCAGGACTCCCCAGTCTTTGTTCCTTGTTTTTGTCTCCATCTTGTGGTCATATTGTGTTTTGCACTTTCCTGTTTTGTTCACTTCCTTATGCCCATATTTGGATTTGCTGTCTTGTCATCGTTCATTGTCAATTATCTGTCTCAGGTGTGTCTTGTTGAGTTGGTTAGTCTTTGTCTTTATAAGCTCTGGTTGTTTGTCAGTGTTCTCGGTTCATTTTGTAAGTATACAGTTGTTTTGTCATGTTTTTCTCGCTGGATTTTGCTTTTGTTTCCAGTTTTAGTTTATATTATTTCACTTCTTTAATAAATATCATCTTTACTTTCATATGCACGTGCATCCACCTCTTCAGTTTAATTTATTTAGCCACTGGTTACACAAAGCCTCACAAACATTAAAAGAAATCAACACTTGAAATAGACACTCTGGGTGTAATGTATCTGTATAATATGACTTTCACTTTTTGAACTGAATTACTAAAATAAATGAACTTTTCAATGATATTCTAATTTTTTGAGATGCACCTGTATGTTACATGGTTCTGTGTATCAGTGTAAAAGGATGGCATGTTGCAGTTTAACTGTAGCAGAACTATGCTTGTTGCTATATAGAACCATATACAACACATTATCCATTAGTCTGAAGACCCATTTCACCATGTAAAGAACCATTTCAGTATGAATCAGTCTAACTATTAAACCTCTAAAATCATTTATACTGTAATCTCATCAGGAAAACATAAAATTCCATTACTGACTACTGGATACCACAAGTCACAATTTTGAATAGCAGGGAACTTAAAAGCCGGCTAATTGTTTCTGGTCATTTCTGTTTTCTCATTACAAAAGTGGAGTGTATAATAATATACAAGCAAGTTAAGAAAGATAAGACCACATCAACACCAACTATTCTTTTGCATTAAGGACAAATACACATACCTCTTTATACAACAGCTCCATGAACACGCTCCCTGAAAACTGATACATTTGAGCCAGTTTCTTTTATGGTATCTTTGAGGCATTGGTTGGTGCCCTCCTTTCCATTACATCAACCTGTAAAAGAAAATACATAAAAATAAAACTGAACAAAATACCTAGTGTTTTTTTAAAGTGATGTGGATGAACAGAACATTACAATTTACATTTTTTTGTGCCACACATGAAATACATTAATAAACAAAATGCAACATGAAAATCCATCAATTTGATAGGCCAGTTGAGCAATTTTTTCATATATTCTCAATGAAATCAAAATTTGACAAGCATAAATGGTTAAAACATTCTTGTTTTTAACTACCTAGTGTTAATTAAAATGTGCTGTTAGTTTTGTTTATATAAAGAGGCTATAGCAGAAATATAGTATGTAAGCAAATGTAATAAACATTGGACAATTATTCCATAATCACTTAATATTCAAGGGTTTCTGAAACACTGTTCAGTAACAGACATCTGTACTGACCTCTCCTGTGCTCTTCATGTTACAATTGACCTTTATATGCAATCACGTCTGGAGCTGAACGTATGGAGCTGAGGGAACAGTGCTGCAGCTCTGCAGAGTCCCTCCTCAACAAGACACAGAAACTGTTGAGATGACCACTAATATCAGAAAGAAACTCACCTCAATGCCACCATTTGTCAGCAGCACAGCAGAGTCCTGCAAAATGTTCACAACCATTCAGTAGGATCTCAGATGGTGCAGATACAGCACTGCAGTAACTAAAAAAGGCCCAGCAGCATATATGCATCTCAGCTAAAGCTCATGACAGCTCAAGAAATTTGACCTGCCTCACAATGCTGGTCCAAAAGCAAAAAACTATAAAACAATCCCTGTTTACATCCTCCATTGCTGTCTGGATCAATTCTGCATCTTTGCACACCTAGCGTAAGCTGGAGCGAAGGGGAGTGACTTCAGAGAAAATCATGAGCTGTCTCCACCCTTTCAAATATTTTCATACTTAAAGGAAGAGGGAAGAGACCAAGAGTGATAGTTCTAAAATCATGGGTCTAACAACGAGCTTATTTTTCCCCAAGCCTTAATCCTCTTAAACAAGATGCAAGACTTAAGACTTTCCTCTACTGAAGTCAGTACACATGTGCAGTTTAATATACATTTAGCTAGAAACAGACATTATTATCACAGTATGTGAGATAGGGGGAAGGGAAACTCGAGAAGTTGGGCTGGATTTCTGACTGGCTTTGCTGATGGAGCCAGGATTTCTAGAGGTTTCTAGAACATTTTATTTATTTATTTACTTCCCAGTAATGTTGCTGCAACATTATGAGGACCTCACGTTTAGCTTATCAAAACACTTTTTTTTTAAGTTCTATGAACGTTTCTGTAAAGTTTGTTGAAGCCCTAAAATGTTCAATCACATTTCATGGATGTTTTGAGAAGGCTTTAACATAACATCTATAAACATTCTTACAACACTGCTGCAACATTATAAAAACTTTATTTGTAGGTTAACAAAACATTTTCTTAACATTCTGAGAACATTTCATGTTTATAAACATCCCTATAATGCTGCAGCAACTGTGACATTGCTAAAACATTCTAAAAGATGTTTGCACTTAAATAAAAAAAAAAAAAACACCACCACAAAACTAACACAGTTACTTGATTATATGCCCAGTAACCTAGAACTACACGGAGAAAACATTCCGTAAACTATACTGATAATGAAACTTTTCCTCAAATAAAGTCTTTATTTTTACAACCTGAGCCATTCCAAACTTATTGATATCAATGAAAAATAGGGTTTGGGGGTGCAAATTAGGCCGTAAGGTTTTACCGTTACACAATATATTGTTAAAAACATGCAAATACAGTACATGTATATCATCAGAATGCAAATAAATACTCTTACAGTAAAACACTGTATATCAGGAACAAAATGCAAATAAACAAATACCGTTGAAACAACAAAGCTTTTAAATAGTTTTCCTGAATGTAACCATCACATAGTTTTGTTCAATTCCATCACAACAATTAATAGTAGGCTGCCATGAGATGTTTGCAAAAGATTAATCAAACATTAATGAAGTGTAAACACCACTGAAATTTCACAACGTCTTACTTCCCAGTAACTGAAGTCCATGTACAGACACATAGTAATAAAGAGATTTTTACATGTATGCTGGTTGTGTGTGCTACACATTTCAATCAGTGTGGTGTACAAGTTAAGAGCTGTCTGCAATGGCAAAAAAAGTGTTACACATACAGCACAAGTCTTAGGAAATCTCCTGACCAGTCTCTGCATTCCCCTCCATCAAGGGGGATTCTCCTGAGAGGAGCTTAAATAAGCATAGACATGTTTGTGAAAGTGAGCCCGACTGCTGCTTATTTTTGTTGCTACCGCATGACATGATCCATCATTCATTTGATAATGACATGGTAATTCTGGACATGCACATCAACTAACAATACATTACACTTTAGAAATAAAACCACATATCATTTCTAAAAACTGTAATGACCAGTGTGTAGGTAACATTGTTTATTCAGTTCTGAGTTCAAACATCTTAGCTAGAAATCTTTAGAGAGTGTTTTACACAATATATTAGCATATCTGAAAATAGGTTTTTGGAAAGTCTAAGTTTAGAGCAGATTTAATCAAAATATAGATTTATGACGCACTTAGTGTTTTGACACTGTTGTTGCTGAGTCTGTGCTGAACAAAAGCCTGTGTAACACTTTGGAAAAAAATTATACTAGATGGGTTTAGGCAGAAACATATAACATTTTACTACGTTAATAAATTATTAGAAGAGATAAATTATACGAAGCAAATATGGCTCTTATCTTCACACTGTCAGCACTGAATGACTTTTAGCTCAAACCAACAGCCGACTCCTCCTGATCACCTTTCAAATCAGCTGTGACATCACAATATTCAGAAATAATAAAATTTACTTGGGGGTGTGGGTCATTTAAAAAAAAGTCATGATTTATTTATTAAAGCTTTAAAAGTAATGTAAATTCATCATTCAAAAGTTGCCATAACATTAGTGTTTGTCTAACTGGGAACATTCTGTGAAAAACATTTAAAAAATGTAATACAAACCGTTATTTAACATTCTGGGAAAATTTCTGTAACGTTACAGGTTAACCATCCTGGAACCATTTAAAAATGTTGGTTAATGTTCTTGTAATGTTTTGTTAGCTGGGAATGAGCCTGGAGCTCAACAGTTACATTTTTGGGGTCAGTTGCCCTGCCTTTCAGAAGGGTCCACCGGCCTGAACACTGCTAGAAAGAAATATTATTTAATCATCACTTTATAACATCAAGTCAGTTACACTTCATGGATATAAAGCTGTCCACTTGGGAAGCATAAGGGATTTTTAATGAAGTTCAGTTAATTTGGTGTGAATTAAAGCGACCACTGGTGCACTGGAGAGGCAACAGCAAAACAACCCCCAAAAAGGAATTTAACAGGTGGTAGCCACAGATAATTACTCCTTCCTTATCCGTTTTTTGTTGTTGTTTACACTCCCTATCACTTGTAATGTCCCTGACTCTAGGAGGGAGTAGAGTAACACAGCGATTCCTGTGAAGTCAAGTCAATGCCTCTTTTCCAACTGTCGGGCAGCCAACACGCTCAGAGGAATCCCCAGTTCTGATGGATCACCTGGCCGATGCCTGAGCCATCTGACATTGCTGGGTAGTGCTGGGTAGTGCCATTTTACCCACTCAGAGTTGTTGCAACAATTGTTGCTTTCTCACGCCCCACCTACCAATGGCAAGCAGCAAGATTGGGATTCAAACTCGTGATCCTGACTGATTGTTCTCTAGTTTTGCATCACTGTCATTACTGATAACATGAGGTGGACCCTGCGGCCCATTCAGGTTGCACAGACAGTCCAGCTCTTCCTGAATTGCACATTCATGCATACTGTTGCAAGAAGCCAAGTCTCAAGAGCATGGAGGTGATACAGGGACATGGGCTGGTACACGAGAAGAGATGGACAGGATCATAGAAAGGCATCAACTTAGCAGCAGGACCAGTATTTGCTCCTTTGTGTGAAGAGCAATAGAAGGAGCACTGACAGAGCCCTACATAATTACCTCTAGTAGTCTACTGGTGTACATATGTCTGAACAAACTGTTAGAAACAGACTCCATGAGGGCCCAACATCCTCTAGTTTGACCTGTGCTCATAGCCCAGCAACAAGCATCTTGATTGGCATTTACCAGATGACACCAGAATGGGCAGGTCTGCAACCAGTGCCCAGTTCTCTTCACAGGTAAGAGCAGATTCAAAGACAGAATCTGAACATTATACTGCCTGCAACATCATCCAGTATCACTGGTTTGGCAGTGGATTAGTGATGGTCTGGAGAAGCATACTGATGGTGAGTCACACAAATCTCCACATGATAGACAACATTATAATGACTGCTGTTAATTACAGGATGAAATTCTCAGAGCCACTCTCAAGATTGTGTGCGGGTGCAGCGGGCCCTGGCTTCCTCCTCATGCAGGACAGTACTAGACTTTATGTAGCTAGATTGTGTAAAACAGTTTCTGAATGATGATGCCATTGACTAACCCTCATGCTCCCCAGAACTAGAGATTTAGAACAGAACTAGCGCTCCCTGATCCAGGTCTTGGAGGAGTTCCCCAATGATACCACTTGCCATTTCATGTCATTGCCCAGATGTTTTGGGAGTGCATAGACACATGGGGTCCACACACACACTATTGAGTCCCTTTATGAGTTACTGACAGCCAATGTGTTATTTTAATGTATTCACTTAAATTTCTGAGCAGTGTAAATAGGTAATAGTAAAAAAAAATATCTAAATATGAATATATTCATATTTAAAATATGCTCTAAAATATTTAAATATTAAAATTCCAGTAGTGTTAATACAAGAGCAGGTTTATTAGTGACTGGGCTCCAGCTCTGAAATTTGATAAACAACTTAATGCTGTTGTGAAAACACTTTTTTTAAAAACTAAGACGTATCGCTAATCTTAAACAGATTTGATCACGTAGGAATATTGAGATTGCCATTCATGCTTTTATCACATCTAGCCTCGATTACTGTAATTCCCTTATCTGGGAATCAGTCTTCCCTAGCACGTCTCCAGCTCGTTCAAAATGCAGTGGCTAGACTTATCAGAGCCACTAAGAAACACCACCACATCTCCCCAATCTTGTCTACACTACACTGACTTCCTGTTAGGTACAGGATTCATTTTAAAGTTTTACTGCCCGTTTTTAAGGCTCTCCATGGTTTGGCTCCACAGTACATCTGTGAAAAGATCATTCCTTATAACGCAGAGATCTCTCCAGTCTACTAAAACTGAAAATTCCTTACTCCCACTTAAAGCGTAAGGGTGACCGTGCATTCTCAGTTGCTGCTCTGACCCTGTGGAACTCTTTACCTTATGATTAGATCCTTGACCTCTAACAGTTTAAATCTGCTCTAAAGACTTATCTGTTCTCACTGGCATTTAGGGTCTAATAATTAGTATTATTTTATTTTAAGATCTTACTGTTATCTTACAATTTTATTATCATTTTATTTTATTTTTATTTTAGTTTTACTACTGTTTTACCTTATTTTATACTCAATTTGTACAGCACTTTTGGTCAGCTCCAGCTATTTTAAATGTGCTTATAAACAAACTGAATTGTATTGAATTAAATAAGTGGACTAAAGACAGTGCCAAAGGAAAGAAACAAGAAAAACTGCACTAACCTGCCTATCCCTAAAACACTTTCCCTAACTAAAAATACATAAGTGGCACCTGCCCCTAAACTAGTGTGTCTAGACAGGCTTTATAGATAGGCCTCATCAGGATTAAGTGGAAGATCAATGACAAGACCTCTCAAAACTCAACCTTCGTTTCACTTGGAGTCAACAAATAACTTCAGCTCCAAAAGACAAAAACCAGCTGTGTGGTCCAGCTGGCAGCCTTTGCTTTGTACACCAGTCAATGCATCTGGATACTTTCAGCTAAAAAAGTGATTTTCCAGTTGAAGGCAGAGCAAGCGGGTCAGAACGTGGTTATACCCAGCTGCTGTGTGTAAAAAAAAATCAGGAATAAGTTTCTGAATCCCCAAGAACAATAACTAAGATTTATCCATAGCCTGTAAAGTCTCTGTACCCTCTCACATGCTAATACATTGTGTTTCCACTATTTCTAGGTTTCTAGGTGTTTGAGCTGATATGCTGTTTGTTTTTTATATGTATACAAAATATGGCACTGTGCATTAAGACCAAACATCTCCACTTTGATCTCATCTGTCCAAAAGACACAAAGTGTTGTGCTTTGATCAGAGACAAATTTGTAAACTTAAGCTGTGCTGCCATGTTCAGAGGCTTTCTCCAGACAACCCTTTCTAACATGCCACACATGTTTAGTTTTCTGTTACTGTCATGAAGTTGAACATGCTAACTGAGGTTTTGGGCTTTTGCAATTCATTTGAGCACTGCATGCTCTGGCTTGCCTTCTTCCCATACTACATCCTGATGTCATCTGTTATCCAGGTAAAAAAAAAACATTCACTGATCCATTCGAATTAGATCCAACTTTGCTAATGTGATTTGCACACAACGAAATTTGACCTCTGCATTTAACCCATCCATGCAGAAACACACACCAGTGAACACACTAAGCTGTGAGAACATGTGCCCGAAGCGGTGGGCAGCCCTATTCATGGCATCCAGGGAGCAGTTGAGAGTTAGGTGCCTTGCTCAAAGGCACTTCAGGGATCAAACCAGCGATCCCTACCCACCAGGCCATGGCTTCATCCAACATGATGTAAAAGAAAATGTGATTCCTGAGACCAGGTCACCTTCTTCCATTGCTCCATGGTCCAGGTCTGATGCTCACATTGTAGATGCCTATTGTGATTGACAGTTTAGTATGGGAACTCTGAACAGTCTGAATCCCCAAACACAGCAATATGGAATGCAGTGTGTGTTCTGCCACCTTCCTTAACTAACATTTACTCAGGAATTAAACATCAGGAATTTTGTGCCACAGTACCAGATCAGACATGACAGCCTTCTCTCCCCAGAGAAGAACAAAAAGAAGGCATCAGTGAGCCTTAGGTACTCATGACCCTATCATGGGTTCACAGGTGGCATTTCCTTGGATCCATTTTAGTAAAAACTAACCACTGCATTCCTGGAACATCCACAAAAACCTGCAAGTTTGGAGGTGTTCTGACAGTCATCTAGAAATGACAATGTGGCCTTTTTCTCTCAGATTTAACATGCCATACATGTTCAGTCATTCTAATGGTACTGTCAGGAACTTTAACATGCTAACTGAGGCCTGCAGATTCTGAGATTTTAGATTTTTTCTGATTTTACTTTAATTTGCTGGAATGTTCAATCCTGGGAAAACTGTCCTAAATGTCCACTTATGAATAACATTCCTCATTGTAGAACAATGGACTTTGAACTGTTTTGATATAACCTTACCACCTTTCCCAGCTGCCACAGCAATTGCTTGTTTAAGGTAACTGAAGACACTTTCCTCCTTGGCATGGTGTTAAAGTACACTTGAATGTTCCAGGCCAGGAAACTACCGACATCTGCTTTTATAGAAGCAGTTTTACTGTTCACTCAGTTACTCACATACATTTGATTAGCAGCACTTGGCCGTTACTTACCCTCTTATTCCACATGGAAGCAGTAAAGGTAGGTTTTTCAATGCATTTAGACATAGCTTTAATAATAATAATAATAATAATAATCTTCTAAGGATATGTTTTTAAATTATGTCCTGATACATATATCCACTGAATTCAAATTGTTTTTCAAGTGACTCTAAGCAGAATGACCCACACCCACTCACTTGCTGTAAGGAAAATCCCAACCATTACGAAATCCTTCACAAACATCACGTGACCAAGCTATTGTTGTGCATTATGTCATACTCTGGCTTCCCAGAGAGTAGTGCGTGCTGAAAGTGTGTTTCAGAGTCTGATGAAATCCCAAGCAATAGGGTTATAGGTGGTAGTGAGAGAATTCCAATGCTCTGCTGACATTAATTTTCCATGGGTGTTTCCCATCAAGCCAACGCAAAATCTTTCCCTTGGCCAGGAAAATTATCTTGTTGAAACAAGGTCTGAAGAGAAAGTTGTTCTGTGTGTTTTCCTGTGTGAAAAAAACTGCAGAGCTCAGATGAAGAGAGGGCAGGGAAAGGCCACTGAAATACTTCCAAAGCCTTCAGAGTGCATTAAGAAGCAGGGAAAGCTTAGTCACTTTGCGTCAACGACACTTTGACTCAACATTCAGTGCTGTTTATATGTGCTACTAGCTTTGAGGTGACATTTTTTCTGACACATAAGCCAAAAATTAATATGGTTAGTATTGGCATCATTTAAAATGCAGTAAATGATGTCATTATTTTTCATGGTATGTAATGACATCACTATCAAATCTATGAAAGATTTCTTGCATATTCAGGGAAAGAGATGGCAAAAAAAAAGGCATATGTAAAAGACATATAGTGTATGTTTTTGCCAACATCTTTGGAATTACGTGAACAAGACTTAGTATGTATTGCCCAATAGTTTAAGCTATTGTGTTGAGAACAAACACTGCAAAGACAACTGGTATATAAAACAAAAATGCAGTAAGCTATTTATTCACTACTGAATTCTGAAAGAACATCATCCATTTAGCTTAAACAATGGATGTTGCTGCGATGGTTGATGTACACGTGATTAATAATAATAATAATAAGGTAAACTTATATAGTGCCTTTCACAAATCCAATGACGTTTTACAGTCAATGAATGAAAGAAACAACAACAAAATATTTTAAAGAGAATAAAGGCAGTAGAGAAAATGTAGGTTTTTAAGATTTCAGCCAAAAAGAATGTAAAGCCTGGTTCATGCTACAGGATAATCAGGCTGACTTTGAAGCTAATTAGCTCCTCCCAACAATCATAAAAGGTCTCCCGATTTCATTGTGATCATAACCGATGATCTTACCAGATTATCCAGTAGTGTGGGGCATCTATAATCCAGTCAGTACCCTGATCTTCTCCCAGTGCAGTCAGGGGCACCCCAGTTGTGGATTGCAAGTATAAAATATCTTCAACATTTATGATTAATTATCCTGTAGTGTGGGGTGAACTCTATTGTGCAAAGCACATGTTTATGTCATGCCTGAAAGTCTGTCAACCAATGAGACTCAAACCGAACTGAACTGGTCGGTGTGTATGGAAGATGCTAAGAGCACAGTGGCTCAGTCATGAGGGTGGTGGACTTGTGGAGCTGTGGAAATTCTTTATAATGTGCGTTGTTATGGTTTCATCCACATTATTTTCTTTGTCATGGATTTTCTAAGCAGCAAGCTCTCAAAATTAGCATTACAATGGTTTTGTTGACATGGCTGTTTCTAATTTGTTTTCTACCTGCTCTCGCAATATAGCAGTTTCCGAGAAACTCCTTTGAGTTTTTGAGGCTTGAAACCATTGTTTGGGCAGCTAACATGCACAAAGGAAAGTGCAGGGTCCCCAGTTCTAATGGATTGTCTAGCAGGTGCCTGAGCCAGCCAACATTACTTTTAGTATGGTTGTTACTTTTAGTATGTATGGTTACTTTTTACTTGGTTACTTTTAGTATGGTACTTCCCCAACACAAGGGAAGCCGTGGCCTAGTGGTTAAGGATCTGGTCTGGTGACCTGAAGGTTGCCAGTTCGATCCCGGGCAGGTCACGACTGAAATCTAACCCGCAATTGTAAGTCGCTTTGGATAAAAGCGTCTGGTAAATGTAGTAGTGCTGGGGAGAGATTGCCATCTTTCCCGCTCAGAGAGAGCACGGCCAATTTTTCCTCAGCGCCTCAGTTTTTCAACTCTGCACTTTAATATTCTTCTACATTTTTGTTCACCAATGTGGTGTGCGTAGGTATTGATGTTTATGTTGCTGCATTACTCTAAGTTATATCGTCAACTTCTATGTTCTGTACAATGTAATAAGCTCCACTATGACACAGAAGATACATATTTGTATGTGGAACCATACTTGGCCAGTAAAGGCTGATACCGATACAGAAATCCTCTTCTCTGAGCCACTTAATCTCTTAAGGTATTGGTACAGCTGGCAGGAAGGCATCAGTTTCCTGGCACTGGAGCAGTGGAAGAGGGTCATTAGGAAAAAGCGGTAACTTTTAGAAATTCTTGACACAAACCCTGCCATCTGGTGCGTCACAGTATCCTGATGTGCCAAGGTGGGACTCTCTCTCCAGCACTACTAAGTAATGTCGGCTAAAGCTTGTGTCTGTCAGGGGATCCATCAGAACTGGAGATCCTGCACACTTCTCTGAGCACGTTTGCTGATCAGGGACAATGTATTGGCAGCAGTTTGAAAAAAAGGGCTTTAATTCACATGTATAAACTCCTGGAGTCAGGGACATTGCTAGTGATTGGGAGAGTTGACAAAAAGGTCTTTGCTGGCGTCAGAGAAGAAAAGTCCAAGAAGATTGAGAGTGCTAGCCAAGTGCCCTTAAATAAATGCCAGTGGTAACTGGTAGAGCCAGATGGGCAGAACTAATACTAATCATCTGTGCTCTGCTAAACACAGAATAATCACTGCTGACAACTAACAGCTGGTCTGACTGCCCCTCCCCATTTTTGTTTCTGCAGATTCCTAGTATTGTTTCTGCTGTTTCCTAGTGTTTTCTGAGTGCTGCGTTTCGCACACCCTAGTGTGTTCACTAGTGTGTGTGTGTGTTTCACTGCACAAATGGGTTAAATGTGGTCAAATTCTATTGTGTGAAAAATCACATAGGCAAATTGGTTCATCTTAATCTTAATCTTCCTGCTTAATAGTATATTTATTATTCTGGCAATAGGTCTAATTAAGAAGCTTCAAACAGTGGAAGCTGTGATAAACATGAAAAGATCAATTGTAAAAGTCACTGCTGACCTCAAAATATAAATTGCTCTGCACTGGAAAGGATAACACCATCAGGAGGTAATGAGGTAATGCAGAAAATCCCCAACAACCAAGAGTCAAATAGTTATCTACAATGGGACAGGAACTTTTAGCAGACACTTTCAAAACAGAAAAGCCCTCAATACTGAATGCTTTTTTTGGCAGGGACTGTCCCAGTTGCCAAACCTGATCTTCACTGAATCCATGTGAATGAGATCAAGAGGTTGGGCTCCAAATGTGAGGGCGGAGAGGGTTTATTTGGAAGAATGCCCATCAAGTGTTACGTGCTAGAGAGGCACGTACAGTACAATTCCAAATCTGTACAACACTCATTGCTTTCTGTTCTCATTATCACTATTCATTATTATTTCATTATCACTACTTTAGGGGCTAGAGTATCCACGATCCATGGCCTAGTGGTAAGGATCTGGTCTTGTGACCAGAAGGTTGCCGGTTCGATCCCCAGACAGGACATGACTGAAGTGCCCTTGAGCAAGGCACCTAACCCCCTAACTGCTCCCCGGGCGCCGGTGGATAAGGGCTGCCCACCGCTTCAGGAACAAATTCTCACAGCCTGGTGTGTTCACTAGTGTGTGTGTGTGTGTGTTTCACTGCACGAATGGGTTAAAGGTGGAGGTCAAATTCCATTGTGTGAAAATCACATTAGCAAATTGGTTCATCTTAATATTAATATTCTGGGAATGACATAACGATTTCATTTGTAAACAGTTTACATGACAAAAATTGACACCCACCATCACACCTGCACCGTCTTCTATGAGTAGACATTAATCCGCGGGGGGGTTGGCGGGGACTAGGAAGTTCAGGCCTCAGGGAGTCCTATAGCCAAGTCACTAAGAACTCTAGCCCAAATTCTGGAATCCCTCTCCTTGATTTAACTACTAATGCATGGAGTTTAGGTGAATTGGCTCTAAATGACGCTGGTGTGTGTGTATGAATGTATGTGTGTATGCCCAGATATGGTTGGCACTCTGTTCTGAGTGATCCCCCTAGTGCTTGAAGTGGCCCTCCATGTGGAGGGTCGTTTCCAGTTGAGAGTATGTTGTGAGCGATTGGATGGTGCTTTCCGGTGTGTGTGGTTGAGTTCTGTGTGTAAATGGAGTGTGTTAATTGTAAAGCGTCCTTGGGTTTGAGAAGGGTGCTATAAGTGTAACGTTCATTCATTCAAACTGTATATAACATCAGACTGATGACAGCAATACATCATGAAATAGGAAGAATCACGTTTGCAGCTTCTTTATATAAAGTGAATGAACCAGATACTGTTTCAATAATTTGCCAAATCAAAACAATCATGCAACAAAAAAATCAATATTGTGAATAAAGTTTTTTTTTTTTTGCAGATGACATGGCACCACAAACCATCACAGACTGCAGAAACTTCACTCTGGACTTCAGACACCTTTCAACTCTTCTTTCAGACTCTAGGACCTTGACTTCAATACGAAATACAAAAATTATTTTTATTTGAAAAGAGGACTACACTTCTGACATTGTCTCAGGTTCAGGAGTGCCTTTGATATTGGGAATGCAGTCATAGTTTGAAAGATACGGAGTATTTATACTGTTTGAATAGTCATTTACTCAAACTCGAAATTATACACTGTAATATAGAAAGATAATGGATTTATGACTTTCATGAGCAATACGTCATATTGATAAACAAAAAAGTTATTTATTTAATATAATTGTACAGTTGTCTTGAGCGGCGTCTCTTTGTCTCGTCATGTCTTTGTCACGTCTGTCATGTCCATGCCCCAAGTCACGTCATATCTTGTTATGTCTGAGTGTCTGCTCTTGTCGAGTTACATTCACAGCCCTCTCGTATCTCACTCAATAATCATGTACTCTTTAAAAAAGTTAACCTCATGTTCCATAGTCCTTGTCGGTCATTCTGTGTTCATGTTACAAACTGGATTCCAAAAAAGTTGGAAACTAAACAAATTGTGAATAAAAACTGAATGCAATGATGTGGAGGTGCCAACATCTAATATTTTATTCAGAATAGAACACAAATCACAGATCAAAAGTTTAAACTGAGAGAATGTATCATTTGAAGGGAAAAATATGTTGTTTCAAAAATTCATGGCATCAACAAATCCCAAAAAAGTTGTGACAAGGCCATTTTTACCACTGTGTGGCATCCCCTCTTGTTCTTACAACACTCAACAGATGTCTGGGGACAGAGGAGACCAGTTTCTCAAGTTTAGAAATAGGAATGCTCTCCTATTCATGTCTAATACAGGCCTCTAAC
>BRDA01067327.1:53592-81828 GCA_036984385.1 Crenuchus spilurus | reverse complement strand
AGCGTCATTGCCTCGCCACTGTGCTTAGCGTCATTGCCTCGCCACTGTGCTTAGCGTCATTGCCTCGCCACTGTGCTTAGCGTCATTGCCTCGCCTCTGTGCTTAGCGTCATTGCCTCGCCTCTGTGCTTAGCTTCTCGTACTAGCATCCCTATGTTTAGCTTGCTTGGGCATTCCTTGTGCTTGACCTGCTTGTCTAATCGGTATACTAACTCATTATTTATAATAAACCATTGTCTACCTTTACCTGCATTCATCTTTTCTCCTGGGGCCTAGCCTGACACAACCAGCATCACCTGTCTCAAACTCTGCTGAAGAACTCACGGATGGCAGCTGCATGGTCTTGAAGATTCATGATGTTCGAAATGAAAAATTATTCTCGATTTAAAGCTGCTAATCTTTGTAAAAGTCTTTGAATTTCTTCGTCAAACTTTGCCTTGCAGTGTAAGTATTATTCAGATAAATGAAAATAAAGCATTTCAATTAAAAAGGGAGTTTGTTTTTTCCATTTTTAGTTTAGTCAAATTCTAGACTTTATTTAGTTGCTATGAAGCCTTGAAGCTCTTTACAGTTGGGTTCACCCAGAATTGGTAGCCTGGCCTCATCAGTTACACATTTGTGAAACATTCTATTGTAATGTTAACTAAATGTTCTCCACAAATGTGTAAATCAGAGGTTAGAAACCTGGGGGTCTGAGTTTGGAATTGAGCTTGATATTCTCACTTTTTACATAAAAAGGGAAAATGTGGATGCCTATATGAAAGCTTTTTTGGTAACAAGTTAGCCAGCTAACACAGAACTAACATTCATTATGTATTTACTTTCTCATCTTAACTAACTTCATGAATAGTTTTATACAAACCCAAATTAAAAAAGTGTGAACAATATGAAAAATACCAATAAAAATGTTGTTTCTTACTTTTACTTTGCTTTTTATAAAATTGCAGGCAGTATGAACTTAAGATGTGTCATGTTTTGCCTGTGAACTTCATTTAATTTGTTAAAACAGATGATTATCATTCCTTGGTACAAAAGCAGTATCAATGGAAGGCTAAGCCTTTGAGGAGCAAAGATGGGCATTTTGTCAACAGATGCACGAGAAAGATATTGAAATGTTTTAAAAGAATATTCCTCAAAGAAATATTTGAAGTGTTTTTCATATTTCTCCCTCTGCATTGCATAATATCATTAAAAGATTCAAGGTAGGCCTAAGCTGAACACCTGTGATCTCTGATCCCTCAGATAGCACAACATCAAGAACCAATATTCATCAATAGCTGATATAACCCCATTGGCAAGTGAATAATGCATTTGTGAAGGACTATAATACTTACATTCACAGATGCCACATAAACTTTACTGTGCAAAGGACTGTCTAGTCCAGAACCAGCATCAATTTATCTGGGATGGACCATCATGCAGTGGAAACATGTATGATGGTCAGATGAATCAGTATTCCAGATCGTTTTTGTAAGAAATGGATGCTGTGTGCTCCAGATAATGAAAATAACCATCCAGACTGTTATCAACAACAAATCAAAAAGCCAGGTTCTGTCAGTATATGAGGTTGTGTCAGTGCCCTCTAATCTTTTCCAAGGACATTCATGCATTTTTCAACAAGACAATACAAAACCACATGCTGCACATATTACAAACCGGATTCAAAAAAGTTGGGACATGAAACAAATTGTGAATAAAAACTGAATGCAATGATGTGGAGGTGCCAACATTCAGAATAGAACACAAATCACAGATCAAAAGTTTAAACTGAGAGAATGTATCATTTTAAGGGAAAAATATGTTGTTTCAAAATTCAAGGCCATTTTTACCACTGTGTAGCATCCCCCCTTCTTCTTACAACACTTCTCTCCGTGTCTGCGTGGGTTTCCTCCGGGGTCTCTGGTTTCCTCCCACAGTCCAAAAACATGGAGGTCAGGTGAATTGGGTCCTCTAAATTGTGTGTGTGTGTGTATGTCACCCAGCGATGGACTGGCGCCCTGTCCTGGGCTTAGTTGAATAGTGTAATGCCCTGCCCTGCGCCCAGTGAGGGGGTAGGGGACTAACCGCAACCCTGATAAGGATTAAGTAGGTGTGATAATGGATGGAGGGATGAATGTTATATTATGTCATTTGCTAAACTTGGAATGGAGAAAACCTTTCCAAGTGGGAATTACAATGGCTGTAGTGGTTTTATTTTGTTTTCCTTAGTCAGAGGCTTTCAATTACAAGTTTTAATCATTATGTGCTTTAGATTTTGGCTTATTTTGATTTGCCATGGATCATTTTTAGTCATCAAAATCACCACACTACACGATCATCCTTGGAAGAATGATCACATACGTTGAGATGCTCATAAACACAAATCCTGGCCAATGGCTTCATCTGCCAAAACCTCACAGGACTTTCTCTCAAACTGATGCATTTCAAGATTTTTTGCAAATTAACATGACTCTAAGTTTAGTCAAACATAGTGGATGTCAGGAAGGTGATTTTTTATGCTTTCTGTACCAAAAAAAGTCAAGTGAAAAAATTTATCTGAAAGAATTAGAATATTAAAAATAGTTTTATGTGTATATATTTATATTCATTACATGTGAAGTGACATTTCTACATGTACAAGATAAGTTGAAATAAATGCATACATCAGTTATTTCTTGACTGAACTACTTTTGTACGTACTGATGAGATTTGTTTAGCTAAGCTCTTGCTTTTTGGAGGTCTTTCAGCAATGATGCCAGTGTTGAATTTCTCAGCAGATACTGATTTGTAAATGTTGGACATATTTAACATTTATGATTCCTAATTCGGGTGTTTCCTGAAAGCCTAGTTGAACTATTATAGTTAAATATCAGAGTCACTACAATTTAGAACACTCTATTGTTATCACAGTGCTTGCTTGTGATACCTTTGGGACTCACACCTCAGGGTGGCCCTACCTGGACTAGGAATAAATTAGAGAAGTAAAGATTGGATTATAGACACTCTACAGTAATCTGGGAAGAACAATGTTTAAGATCCCCTTTAATCATTAGACCTAGGCTTGGCATAATAAAGGATGCCAATGTTGATGGCATGATTGTGTTGCCACTCTGCCTTTTCTCCAAGTCATATCATTTTTACTTTCACATTTACTACTCCTTGTTCTTCGAGTCTTACACTTTCTATTTTAAAGCAGATCTGTTTTTTTCTTATGTATTTGCCAATGAAGAGTGCTTTTCAGTGAAGAAGTAGACAATGTCCAACCTTAGTTATGATTGTCAGGAGGGGCAAATCGGCCTCAAAATTGCTAACTTATCCTCTAAAGCTTAAAGAAGCAGACCTTACACACCAAACATGAGCCCACTACATTTAAGGTACAAGGGAAAACCTCTGTAAATGTTATTTTTCAGACCCATCTCTTTTTAATCACAAATAGTACAAATATGACACATTTGAATAGATGCATCCAAATGTTAAAATGTTCTTTTCACAAAGTTGGATACAATGTGCTCTGAGGTAGTGTTCCCTAAGCTGCGATAAGAACATGTTTTATGAATAAAAAAAAGAAGTGTTCAGAAGGATAAATCTGCCCAGACACTCTGCATTGTGCTAGTCAAGGCCATGCAGCATAAACAGATGTGAAAATACAGCTCGAACCAATGGCAGCTTTTAGCACGCCAAGTCTTTGAAAGATAAGTAAAGCTGGAGAGTTGTCACATTCACACAGATGGATTGTATTAGCAAAATCTTCATGTTCTTTTTCCATGACCATAAATCACAGCTTTGATTAGAGCTATTGAAAGGAAAAAGTAAACACGGGGATAAAATAAACTGAATGCATGAAAGTTCCAATGTGACTGATTTTGGTACAGATTAACAGTGCTCTTTGTGCCCCTTCCTGTCAATTTGTCTCTTTCTTTCTCATTTTCTCAGCTATGTATTCTCACTTAGACACCACATTCCATGTACTTCTCTGGGAGAATTTGAGTAATAAGTAGCCCCACAGACCAAAACCCACACAGTCCGAACAGTGACTCATTTAGCTTCCTATTTAGTTCTACAAGCCATACTGTTTCAAATCAGTTCCTTTTCAGACTGTTTCCTTTTCTATATTGCTTCCATAAGTAGGAGTGTTTTTTTGACGAGATCTCAAGCTAATTTAATTATCCTTGTTACAAAAGCAAAATAGCATCAGCACCAGTGCTCTGTTAATGAAAAAGCCCTGTATAGGTACTGCAGCAGGCTTAGAGTCTGAAGCTGATGTATGTTGTCATGTTGGCGATTTGCACTGAATGGCTGCTTATTGGTCTCCTGCTGTTTGAGAAAATGGACTGCTGTTTATGTATGCTTTAAAATGCATCTCGAAAACTCTGCCATTGAACAAAAAAAGATCACATCATTGTAAATGTGTTGTTTTGTTAAAATGTGTTGTCTTCAACACTCTTAAAGAGATGATAGTTCAGTGCAGAGCTGTCAACAACAGTCTACTGAATTATTACCTTTTTTTGGACACATTAAGTGACGAACCAGTCCCTTGACAAGACAGTTATGCTGGAATAGTTTAACGTAAAAGAGGATGACCAGGCATGGATGGATACAATTAGAGGATTTGTGAATACTTTGAGAAGACTGAAGACCCAAACAGAAGACAGCAGGCATGCCCACCCTGGAGAGTTTGCTCCAACCTTAATCCATCACACCTGATCCATTTAATGAAGGACTTGAGCATCAATTGTATATGCTATACACAACCAGGACTGAGCACCATATGAGCACCAGGACTCATAATCAGTTTCAAATGATATTTGAACCACTTTTCTTCCCACTATATCCATATCACTGGTCATCATCCAATGTTTTCTTGCCACAATGTAAATCTGCCACTGTTAAATCAACACTATTAGAGTAAAATTAACACTGAGAGTGCTACATTTTGACACCCTCAGTGTTAATTTAACTCTAATAGTGTTGATTTAACACTGGCAGATTTACTATGCACAACAGTGAAACCCTTTATGGAGCTTCAGGGTGGAATTTCTTTGATGAATATGATTCTTTTAAGGATATTTTTCAAGAAACCCTGAAATGATGCTTGATGGAACACAGTGATGTAGTCAGGACATGAAGCACCACAGAGTTCTTTGCCTCCACAATGTCACCACACATTTAGGCATTTTTGTGTATGAACACTGTTAAAAAGAAATATGGGAACACAATCACAGTCAATTAAACTTCAGGGACATCAATCTGTTCAGTTAGGAACCAAAAGTGACTGTGAAAAAAATTGGAAACCAAAGGTACACTTGGAGATGCAACATACCACCCCCCAGAAAGGAATGGTTTTGACGGTGGTGGTCACAGACAGTTACTCTCTCCTTATCCTTCCTGACTGATTCTTCTCTAGTTTTGTTTTATTTCCTTGTCATTACTGCTAGCATGAGGTGGTACCTGCAGCGCATTCAATTTGTTCAAGTAGTCCAACTCCTCCAGAATGGCATCTCCACATATATGCCATCACAAGAATGTTTGTTGACTCCCTCAGCACAGTCTCAAGAGCTTGGAGGAGATACCACAAAACCAAGTATTATACAAGGAGAGCTGGACAGGGCTGTAAGAAGGGCTTCAACACAGATGCAGGACCTTTATCTGCTGTTTTGTGGGATGAGGAACAGGAGAAGCACTGCCAGAGCCTTTTAAAATGACTTCCATCAGGCTACTGGCATGTATGCAAACAGATCATAGCTTGAGAGCCCAACATCCAGCAACAAAATACATACACCAGGATGCTTAACGTGTAACAGAGGGTTCGAGTGAACAAAATTAAAACAACTAAGAATTCCCCATAAAAGCTACAGTCTGTTATGCTATCCAGCTTAAGGCTCTCCATTGTGTGGCACATAGGGACTAGAAAGTCAAGTGGCTGGCACAGGGAGAGAATCTTGAAGCCTCAGGGAGAGCTCCCCCACGATAATTTAATCCATTCTTACACTCTTTTCCTCAGCATCAGTCATCTGTATAGAATAGAGAGAAGAGATAAGGGAGAGTGAGAGAGAGGGCTGAAGGGTTGTAAGGATGGGGTAGAACAATTACTGGGAGGATATAAAAACAGACAAAATGTCCCAGCCACAAAGTGAGATCAGAGAGGGGGAAGTGAGATAGAAGCTTGTCTAGTACACTGAGTCATGAGGAAGGCCCTCACTTTGGTTTAGTTTTAAGGGATCTAAGGCCAGTTCTTGATAGCTTCCAGTTTCCTCTCTTGGAGCTGGAGAATTGATGACAACATCATCCAGGTAGGCTGCTATATATGACTAATGTGATTAGAACATTAACCTCTGGAAGGTGGCTGGGGCCATGTGGAGCCTGTACAGGAGAACCTGGTCATGCCAATGGCCTGAAAGAGTAGAAATGAGTAATTTCCTATACTGTTAAAGTTAAAGCCACCTGGCAGTAGTGCATTTATGAGGTCAAACTTTGCTTTGCCAAACTAGCCAATGAGTTCATCTACCCAAGGGAGAAAGCAGGAGGTAAACTTGGAAATATCAATTAATTTCCAAAAGGTTTACAGAACTTACAAGATCTATCAGGCTTGGAAACCATTATGATGGATGTGGACCAGGGGATACTGGGGAACTCTATCATACCGAAGCTTCATCACTTCTGCAGTGAAGCACACACACTAGTGAACAGGCTAGGCTGTGAGAATTTGTGCCCAAAGTGGTGAGCAGCCCTATCCATGGCACCCAGGGAGCAGTTGGGGGTTAGGTGCCTTGCTCAAGGGCACTTCAGTCATGACTTGTCTGGGGATCAAACCCACAACCTTCCGGTCACAAGAACAAATCCTTAAGCACCAGACCATGGCATGAAGGATGTGATCTATGGTTACTCTCTTCATTATAGATGTGTGACTGTGCATGTTGGGTTGCATCCAGTTATGTGTGAGGTTGAGGACATGGTCATTTGCTGTCGCTGGTATTTGTGAGCAGTAGCACTGGGGCCTAGACCCGTTTGGGGCAGAATTTTTTTGCATTCATATCCTGATATGATTGCATCTTGGCTGTTTGTAGTGCTTAATAAGCCAGTTGCGCTTCACCTGTTAGGAAAATGATTTCCACTTCATCCTCTTTATCCCAGAGCTCACACTCAGCAGTACACTCAAATTTGTGATGATAAGTCTTGTTATCATTACCTGCACTGAGCTTGGTGATAAGATGGGCATCAGGCAGAGGTTCACCAGCTGGTGAGCATGACCTCAGTTACCTTTTTCAATCCCCATGCCAGCTCATGAGAATTAATGGTGGGAGTTAAAAACAGCATTAGACAAAAATGGTGTGGCATTTTGGTTATAACACCAGAAAGCACGCCCAGCTCTATTCAGGATGGCATTTTTATGGTGTCGTCTGAGCAGTACATGAGTGTGTACAGCTGCCATCATTATGTACTGTCAGGTGTGTCTGATCTGGCCACTCCTCCCAGTAACCACGTGGTTTAGACAGTTGTCCAACGCAGTGGTGCTGAATGGAATGCCCCCTCATTCAGTACCATGGACAGCAGGGGTCCATGGGAAGGCTTATATATGTTGGCTTATGGTAGGACTGGCTGCTCTTTCATGGCAGGAGGCATATTTGTTGAGGGTTGACTAGACAAAACATGAAATATATTTGGTACAAACTGTCTGCAGTCAAATAAAAGACAACGAAAATGCTAATTTATGTTTAATACATTGATCCATTTAAAGAAGAGATAATCTGTGTCGTCCTGAGGTGTGATATCCGTCCAATTTTGCAGAGCAGATTTGAACTCTCTTTCACCATCCCCCTGCCTGAGGCTGTTCATGTTATTAGCAGAGAGAGATGGAGACAGACAGAGAGAGAGAGAGAGAGGTACCTGCTAACTGTCTGACATCAGACTCAAATCTAATGGGTTAGCAAAATAGAAGCACACTATTAAACAGCCCCCCTGACTGCTCTACTTACAGGAGGTTCTGACTGATGTGTCCTTGTGGATTTGCCATTTTTGGATCCCATAGTAGGTCGTTAAAAAGCTCTTAGAGGTTATACCTCTTGTTTGTTTGCCATTTCTATCTGCCACCATTGAAAACTTTTATATTTTTAACATTTTAAACATGTCACCTCCGTGTCCTCCATCAGTCAATCATAACCATCTGTGATGCTTCAAAAGAGCTCTGTCTCCACAAGTTCTAAGTGTTCGTTTAGTATTATCCTCACAGCTGACTTCATTGTTCTCCTCCCAGCTGTAACCTCCAGGCAAGGACAGGTCCATCAGAGCATTTATTGTCCCTGACACTTTGTGCAGAGAACAGTTTCTGTGCTCAAGGCCATTATGTGGGCTTCATGACACTCTTCTTGTCAGGAGCAATGCTGAGATTCCCCTCTGAGCACAGATAAGAAGAGCCTCTTTCACAGCTCCCTCTTTTCCACACTTTAGCTGAGGACAGACTTGCTGATAGTGTCCTGAAGAGGAGCGATGAAATGAGCCAGCTCCTAGCAGTCTGCCTGAGAAAGCAACAAGACGGTCGTTCGCAGCTGTTCTAAAACTGCTTAAAGGACATGCTTGTTTGGAAGATGGTGCTTTGTGATTACACAAAAGAGAGATTTCCATGCCTTTGTTCTCGTCAAGGTGGAATGCATAAAAGATGTGACCCACTAAAGTTTTAAGTGGCTTTTTTTTGTTCATTTCTCTCCCTCTCCATGAAAAAGACTTTCCCAGACAGGTGCGCCAACAAACACGCCTCAATAATAGTGATATTTTCATCATTTTTTTATTTATATAACACTCCATTTTACAATATCTCTCAGGATGCTTTTACACATGAAGCTCTCCCTCTCGCATCAGTAACTCTGTTATGTGATGGCCTCAAATGTTCTTCCTTCCTGGCTCAGAAAATGTATCTGAGCAGAATGTGAAACTTGACTGAGACATATAATAATACAGTGGAATCTCAGTTTTCATCATTAATATGTTCTAAAGTGTCAGATGATAACGAAAATGAACTATAACTGATGTAATTTCCCAAAAGAAATAATTCATTTCCAGACACACTGAAACATTAACATAAATACATTTTATATAGAATAACTATAGTTTTACATACAGAACACAATGAGAAATAAATACAAAGACTAATGAAATGGATAAATGAACATTTAACATCACTCTTACAGGTTTACACTCTGTTTTAGAGAGTGCCTGTGTGGTCCAGTCAGCAGTCTTTGTTTTGTACACCTGTTCTCTGTGTTCTCTGCCATTTTTTGTTTTTGCACATGTATTCAGATGATAGCGCTGCCCACCGTCCCTTTAGTGTGACGTGTTTAAGTTTGTTTTGAGTGTTATCAACAAAGAACAAAGCCAGAATGAATGACGAACACGTAGGTGAATGCTTTGTTTTTGTGAATTTAGTGGAGAGTCACGTGGGTACTTAAGCTAAAGTCTCATTGGTGCATCCATCTAATCTCCTTGTTGTCTAAGGGAGATGTTAAGGAGATGTTATTAAACATCTGATATTAACTGACCAAGTTTGAGCATAATGTGAGATTTGATTGAGCTCTGTACTCAAGAGGAGACATATAAGGTCATTTTCTCAGGAGACACATCTAGCAGATCTGAGACTAGATCTTGTTTCCTAAACAATGTTAAGGAGATCTCCTTTTGGGCTTTTCCTTCTCCGGTCTATTCACACTAACCATTCATAGACTGTTTATTAGACTGCTGCTATACCATATGTTGCTAATTAGCTGTGATGAACACAGTGTACTTACAGATCATTCACATCTGCAACTACACCATTACTCACATTCTCATGTAGCTGATGCTATGTTGTCTCATGCTGTTTTGCCTTGTATATTTATTGTACACCACATAATGTTCTGCTTTGAGCCCAATTCTGCAATGTTTCGTGTTTATCTTAATGTATTACACTCAGGAAAAAAGATACTGATGATCACTATCCCAGTAACATTCCTGACATTGGGGTGGAAGCCCCTGAACACATGTCTATCAGATTATATTGTAATTAGTTCATTAAGTAACGTTACACTTATATAGCGCCTTTCTAGATACCCAAGGACACTTTACAGTCAACACACTCCATTTACACACACTCACCCACACACACCAGCGAGAAGCGGCAGCCAGTCGTGCACAGTGTGCTCTCTACCGGAAACGACCGTCCACCTGGAGGACTGCATCAAGCACTAGGGGGATCACCCAGGACAGAGTGCCAACCATATTTGGGCATACATACATACATACACAGGCATACACAATCATATACATCAGGGTAATTTTAGAGTAGCCAATTCACCTGATCTCCATGTTTTTGGACTATTTTGGAATTCACCCTCTCTTGAGCCCACCTATGGCAACCAATATCAATGTTTGAATAAATGTGATTATAGTCTGACCACAAAGTTAGAGTTTGATCACTTTGGAACTTCAAATCTGAACAGTCTTCCTGGCATGATTACACTAGGACAGGAGGAATAAATCCAAAATAACCTCAATAAACAATATTAATCACTAGAATAGGAGATATTAGTCAATAAACAACCTCAATAAACACTATTAATCACTAGAATAGGAGATATTAGTCCATAAACAACCTCAATAAACACTACGAATCACTAGAATAGGAGATATTAGTACATAAACAACCTCAATAAACACTATTAATCACTAGAATAGGAGATACTAGTACATAAACAACCTCAATAAACACTATGAATCACTAGAATAGGAGATATTAGTACATAAACAACCTCAATAAACACTATGAATCACTAGAATAGGAGATATTAGTACATAAACAACCTCAATAAACACTATTAATCACTAGAATAGGAGATATTAGCACATAAACAACCTCAATAAACACTATTAATCACTAGACTAGGAGATATTAGTCCATAAACAACCTCAATAAACACTATGAATCACTAGAATAGGAGATATTAGTACATAAACAACCTCAATAAACACTATTAATCACTAGAATAGGAGATATTAGTCAATAAACAACCTCAATAAACACTACTAATCACTAGAATAGGAGATATTAGTACATAAACAACCTCAATAAACACTATTAATCACAAGAATTGGAGATATAAGTCCATAAACGACCTCAATAAACACTATTATTCACTAGAATAGGAGATATTAGTCCATTAACAACCTCAATAAACAATGTTAATCACTAGAACAGGAGATATTAGTCTATAAAAAACCTCAATAAACACTATTAATCATTAGAATAGGAGATATTAGTCCATAAACAACCTCAATAAACACTATTAATCACTAGAATAGGAGATATTGGTCCATAAACAACCTCAATAAACACTATTAATCACTAGAATGGGAGATATTAGTCCATAAACAACCTCAATAAACAATGTTAATCACTAGAACAGGAGATACTAGTCTATAAACAACCTCAATAAACACTATTAATCATTAGAATAGGAGATATTAGTCCATAAACAACCTCAATAAACACTATTAATCATTAGAATAAGAGATATTAGTCTATAAACAACCTGAATAAACACTATTAACCACAATAATAAGACACATGTGCAAACTTGAGAATTAGGGAAAAAAAAAAATTATTATTTCAAAATGAGTGAAATAAGTGCAGCACTACTGTCCCACGATGTCTTGCAAACAAAATGTGCTAAACATCTGATGGAGAGTAAAGAGACGTTCTAAAGCCTTTTAGCTCACTGTTAACAAACTGATGAGACACCAAGACTGAGTTAAAAAATATAAATATATAGAAATATAATATAGAAATTAATGTACAGTATGTGATGTAAATGTTTGGAGACTCCAAACCTCTGAGTAGTAGTGTATCTACTGGTCATGTGTATAGTGAGGTCCACACTAGTCTTGTCTTTATTGATGGACCAAGGCTGTGGAGAATTTTATATTTACTACAGACCAATAAATGGATGGATTGACAAAGTTCTGGTTTACTCTTGATCTTGAAGTAAAAGCCAGGACTCTATTCCTTCAGATTGGTCTGGCTTTAGCTTTTGCTCACCCGAGCCATGCTAAGTTCATGCCTGTTTAATTCTGGCTGTGTGCGCCGTCATTGTGCCAGTTTCTCTAATCAAGTGAGAGTTTTTCAGCCATGTCTCTGGCACTGAACACCTCTCCCTCTCTTGCTCTCTTCATGATTATTTTTACTCTTCTGTGCCATGGCTGGGGTACTGGGGAGGTGGTAATTGGTTATAGCAGATCTGATTTATTTTGGTGCATTCCGAGCAATGGTAGAATGACAGGGCTAAACCTGGAAAAGTGCCTTGACACTCCCTATCCCAAAGCACATTGCCCCAAGCAGATATGTCCCCAGGTATCACATCCACTTCCACACCTGTCTGAGACTGTGACCAATTAAGCAACATCTAAGCCATGCTAATCAGTAACATGTTGACACCCATGTTCATCTGACAATTGGGATATAACACTTATGCAGATGAGCAGGAGGACCTTATTTATCCCTCATGACCTCATAGCCATTCAAAACTAGATTACCTACAGAAATATCATACATTGCTCACCGTAATCTAGGCCACAGTCAGTTTTAGCAGTCAGCTCCATGTCAGAATTGGCCAGATATTGGCATTCATTAGTGTGTTCTCTCCTGAGCTTGGTCATTACATTGGCCGCCAATTCAGACGTGACAGACTCTCAGGAGGTAGATGCACCAGCTATGTGACACTGATTTAATGAGGCTCGATATTTTAATTTCACAATGAACTCAATGACTGTAATGCCGGCACACTTCACTAGTTGTTAGTAGTCCATATATAATTCTATGTCTTACTTATGTTCATATGTGGCATATGCATCAGCCATGCTTCTTACCAAATCCAGAAAATGTTACCATATTAGCCCAGTTCTATCAGCACTACACTGACTTCCAGTTAAATTCCAAATCGAATATAAAATTCTTTTAGTGATGAATAAAGCCCTACATTGACTCGCCCACAAGTGTCTATGAGACCTCATTTCCTATCATGAATAATCTCATTTACTTAGATCACAGGGTGCTGGCTTCTTAATAGTCCCCAAAATTTAGAAATCATCAGCAGGGGGAAGACTCAGTCACAGTCTCAACCTTTAAGACTAGACTAAAAACATATCTGTTTAATTTAGCTTTTGGTAATTAATACTTTACATTATAGAAAGGTTGTAGGTCCAGGGGTGCACTGGCGTAGGGATTTATAGTGGACTGAGATGCTGGGGCTGTCATATCACTGCTCACGCAATCACTCAGGTTTGTTGACGGTGAGCAGGGGGATACCAGTGTCTCAGGGAGCTCCCATGCCTGTTTACCTTCTGGCTCTCTCCTTTTAGGTAGGCTTTTTAGATAGTTCTGCTGGAGTCATTAGCCACACTCTGATTAGTCTCATAATCCCTGTGCTCTGTAAACCCAAACAGAACTAATTCCATCTTTTTCTGAATGAGTGACTCAACACTAATGAAAGAATGATTACTATCTCTGGATGATGCCAGCTGCCCACCAAGCAACGACAATGACCTGCTCCAAATTCCCTACACTATTGACCACATTGAAGTTTATATGGACTCTTTTGGCTGCTGCCATTATTATTATTACTAGAAGTAGTAGTACAAAGTAGTATTACTATTCCTGTCCCACTACTGTCACCATGTCAGTACACCTGCACTCTAACAGCATAATAGCATTGTATGACTGTATCAAGAACTTATAATTAGTTGACCAAAGGAGGATGAGTTCCCAATGAGTTTCTTCCTCCAGCTCTGAGAGAGTCTTGCCACTGTGGCCGTTGGCTTGCTCACTGTGTTTTGTTATTACTAACCCTGTAAAGCTGCTTTGTGTCATCAGATGTAAAAAGCTCTATATAAATAAATTTGACTTGACTTGATCTGATATATTTTACTCCCATTATGTAGCACTTCTGTAATGCCTGCTTTAGAAAATATTCTAAAAATGATTTAGAAATCATCATTCTGAGGAATATTTTGGCTCCTATTGCCTGTGTGTTCAGACTATTGATTTGACCTGAATCAATTTGATGCTGTTGCTAAATCTGTCAAGCTTTCACCTAACAGCTTGTTGCAACAGCAAGTGTTACTGCATCAAAAAAGTGTATCAGATCTGAATGTAAACAAATGAGGAACCTATTCTGGTGACATTGAGACACAGCACCCACACAGTATAACATACAAATCCACTGAAGCTAAGCAGGTCTGGGCCTGGGGTGTGTTTTCTGAATACTGAGAATAGCATTAAACTAAAGTGGCACTATTCATCATTCAACTAACATCTGAAGTATGACTGTTTCGTCCAACCTTGCTGGTACCACTGTAGCCTGAACCATGTTGGTTTGAATCTCTACACTGTTTCCAGATGTGTTCGGTCTAACTTTCAAAGTGGGAAACTTGAACAAACTCACAAACTTCCAATGTGTTTATATGTAATTATATAATACTACACTGTTACAAGCCCTTGTGCTGGTGGGCAGATACACTATTTAAGTGAAAATGGTACAAAAGCCACAATTATCTCTCAGAGAATTTAGTGTGTTTTGTGTGTTAGTGAGCTTTTCAAGGCTAAAAATATGATGGCAATTACTGTCAAAATAAAACACAGTGCGAAAGCACTGACACCAACAAGTACATTAATGACTACATGTTCAAAGCACTTGACATTCTAAATGTTTGTACCGCAAGACTGATGTACATTTTCAGCTTTCTGGCTTTATCCTTTGACTGTGCATTATGTAACTGATGATTTAGTCTCCCAGAACTACGTTTCTAACCACAGGTCAAGATCTGTAGTCTGAACAACATAGCATAACCACATAGTTTGCAAACATTCGTTGGAACTACAGTTTTGGAAAACACCTGTGTTACTTAACAATGGATCAGGCTTTGTAAGTAACCAACGTAGCTACCTCAGTAGCTCTAACTATGGTTTTGAAAAACACTTCCATCACAACTGCACCTTCAAACTATGTTAGCTAGCAACTATGCTTTTAGGAAATGCACATTAAAGATCCCTGGTCATTTCTTTTAAAAGAGTAGGGTTTTGTTTCTGACTTTGTTAATTCCTCATCTCTTTGTCTAATAGCTAATGTAAGGTGAACATTCTTGTGCAGACATCACATCATCCAGTTGAATGTTGACCATTGTTGGTGGTTGAGGTGACTCTCTAATGTCTGCCTCAAATGTCAAGGTGCTTTGAGCATCTAGGAAATGCTATAAAAACATATTGCAGTTGACAGCGTTTTGATAGTTATTTGGTGCTGTTAGGACACTGGTAACATCCATAGCAGTGGTGGTCCTAGCCCATTTGGTGCCCTGGGCGAACAACCTTTCCAGCGCCCCATTCTTTGTCATGCTGCCCTGGGCGGCTGCCAGTATTGCATTTAATCCTGGTCTTACAATGTGGAAAAGTAGTCTTAAGGAGATTTTTAGATTTCAGCATGTAATCAGGACTTATTAAAGGTCAAAAACATGGATTTTTACATTAATCCATGAAACCAAACCCTAATGTATTGACCTGATTATAACCTAATAATGATCAATTTATTGTTAATTAAGAACAAATAACCATCCTTCCAAATCCACACCTTAAAATATTCAGCATAAATATGAATTATTTATGTAATTAAGGTTATGACTGCTGTGTTAAATTGTTGAATTGGAAATTAAGAGATTCACTTACATAGGGGAAAAAAAGTATTTGGTCAGCCACTGATTGTGCAAGTTCTCCTACTTAGAAAGACGAGAGAGGTCTGTAATTTTCATCCTAGGTACACTTCAACTATGAGAGACAAATGAAAAAAAAAATATCCAGGAAATCACATTGTAGGATTTTATGGTGGAAAATAAGTATTTGGTCAATAAACAACCAGGGAGAATTCTTACTTTTACAGACCTGTTAATTCTTCTTTAAGAAGCCCTCCTATTCTGCACTAATTACTTGTATTAACTGCACCTGTTTGAACTTATGTCTATAAAAGGCAACTGTCCACACTCTCAATCAGTCACACTCCAAAGGGCAAAAGGGAAATTTTTTTAGACCTGCACAAGTCTGGGATGGGCTACAGGACAATAGGCAAGCAGCTTGGTGAGAAGGCAACAACTGTTGGCACAATTATTAGAAACTGAAAGAAACACAAGATGACTGCCTGGGGCTCCATGCAAGATCTCACTTCATGGGGTAAGGATGATTCTGAGAAAGGTCAGGAGTCAGCCCCGAACTATACAGGAGGAGTTGATCAATGACCTGAAGAGAGCTGGGACCACAATCTCAAAGAGAACCATTAGTAACACACTATGCCATCATGGTTCAAAATCATGCAGGGCATTCAAGGTCCCCCTGCTCATGCCAGCACATGTCCAGGTCCATTTCAAGTTCGCCAATGACCAGAGATGGCATGTGGTCAGATGAGACCAAAATAGAGCTTTTTGGTACTCAAGTCGACTCGCCATGTTTGGAGGAAAAAGAATGCTGAGTTGAATCCCAAGAACACCATACCTACTGTTAAGCATGGGGGTGGAAACATCATGCTTTGGGGCTGTTTTTCTGCAAAGACTGATCCGTGTTAAGGAAAGAATGAATGGGGCCATGTATCATGAGATTGTAAGCCAAAACCTCCTTCCATCTGTAACAGCATTGAACATGAAACGTGGCTGGGCCTTCCAGCATGAAAATGATCCCAAATACACTGCTCGGGCATTGAAGGAGTGACTCCGTAAAGGTCCTGGAGTGGCCTAGCCAATTTGTGGAGGGAGCTGAAAGTTTGTGTTGCCCAACAACAGCCCCAAAACATCACTGCTGTAGAGATTTGCATGGAGAAATGAGTCAAAAAACCTGCTACAGTGTGTGCAAACCTGGTGAAGACTTACAGGAAACGTTTAACCTCTGTCATTCCCATGTTACAAAGTATTGAGTTGAACTTTTGTTATTGACCAAATACTTATGTTCCACTATAATTTACAAATAAATTGTAAAAAGTGTAAAGTGTACCTATGATGTAAATTACAGACCTCTATCGTCTTTCTAAGTAGGAGAACTTGCACAATCAGTGGCTGACCAAATACTTTTTTCCCCCACTGTATGTTAATGTTATCACCATTATTTTTTAATTATTAGTTGCATTACTAGACCTTCTAATGTTTAGTAGTGGATTCGTTAGAGTAATTAGTAAATAGCAGTAATAGTAGTAATTGCCAGTAATGATAGTAATAGATGTGCTTTTATTCTAGAGTAGGCGTGTCCACAGTCTGGGCCATTTGTGCCCGTTACCATTTTTGAAATGGCCCGCGAGGTATTTTAGAAATAAAATGAAAGTTGGCCCACAAGGAGGTTGTAAAAATACAAGATTTCTAGTTTGAACACTGGGTGTCGCTGTCCCGTAAATCTCCTATCTCCTTTCCCCCCAAAACATATTAACAACGTTACTCCAACATTACTGTTCCTGAGCTTTTGGTTAGACGTGGAGGCTCCAGAGAAAGGAAAAATAGACAGAATGCAGAAGATTTCAGGCAGGTTGGGTTGAGTCCAGAGGGAAGTGTTTGTGTTTATTTTGTCAGGAAACAGTTGCTGTAAAGGAGTATATTATTTATTATTATAGAGACATTATTAAATGAAACATCACTCTTCCATGTCATGTACTGAACAGGAACAGAAGGTAAAACTACTAGCAGCTGCTTATCAGCTCAACAAAACCAGTTTTTTATGCAAACCAAGTACAAGAAAATGCTCAAATAGTTGAGCTAGCTCAACTCATAGCCCAGCACTGGAGCTTCAAGGTTGCCAGGTTTATAGTTTTTGTGCAAAAACTAAAAAAAAAAATGCAGATGTGGGTAAGTTTTCAGAGCTGGAGGGGTGTTGGCTTTTGGATTACTTTAAAAATATACCATGACCACCAAAAAACTCTTATAGTACTACTATAGGGCTACGAGTCTGGCCTGTGACAGCATATATTTTTCTAATTTTGGTCCCAACAAGAAGTCAGTCAACAAGTTTGGACAACCCTATTCTAGAGTGTTCAGGCAACTCGAAGCCCATATCTAAAAGAGAACTATTGATTTAAACTGTTGATTACAGCAGGCCTTGCTATCTCATTTTAAGTTGTATCTTTCTTGCATATCTTTTTCAGAACTGAAATACAACATTGTTATTATTAAGAGAGACATTTTTGGGAGTGTGACATTTATCCTGACACTTCTGTCACTCTGTCTTCACACCTCCATCATCCTGTCCCCAACACACACCTACATCCACAGTCATCTTTACTTCAGACACTGACTACTCTCTTTGACTCAGATGTTTACAAGCTGAACCTCGAGCTACAGCTGTAGCTTCATGTCTTCTCATCCCCCCAACTTCCCAACATGTCTGTTTTATTCCATCTCTATGTTGTCTGGTATTTAGCAATAAAGGACTGCACAAGCTCACATCCCTTTGAACAGCAGCAGATAAAGAGATCATATTCAAGGCCAGTTTATACATTTCTGACCCTGGACACAGCCTTAATTTTAAAATCTTTATTCTTTTTCTCTATAAACTTCTGCATTGTTAGCATCTCCCCCCTGAAAAGAGATGACCTGAGGTCACACCCAGAATCTCTACATTATCTTTGCAAATTGGCATCTCTTTATTAGGATTCATGAAAGAAAAATTCCACAGCTTATGTGTTTATATAATGAAGCCAGCTAGAAGCATCCTGGTTGAAACATAATGGCAGCTACAAGTCACAAGAGTGCTGTAGTGTCAGCATGCAGGTCATATAAAACCATGTCGTTAGTGGGTGTGAATGGTTGCAAAAATTTGGCCACCCCAATCAGTTTTTTTCATGCTGTGAATCGCTAAGCGAGTTAAACATGGTTTCCAAATGGCACCAAGTTACAGATCACACATTTCTTTAAGATTTTACAATATCCATCTTTCACAGTTTCAAAATAACAAAACAAAAGGGTCCAGAGCCGTAGTGGCTAATCGGGAGATTTGGGTGGATTCCCGATTGGCCGGCTCATGTCAATCTCAAGTTTAGGCCAGTTTTATGGGAAAAATACATTTTGTCACTTTTTTAATCTTCCTCTTGCATTAATTCTCCATTCATCTGACAACACAGCCCCTACATCACAGTAGATTAGATGGGTTCTACCATCTGAGGGAATTCTCCCCTTCCAAATGTTTCAGTTGGTTGGGCCCATGAGTCCTATTTTATGGAGCGGTGAAATTAAATATAGCAACAGAACAGCACAAAGCGTCAGTCGGTGGTGATGGAGGGCAGGAAAAGGCCAAGTGGACCCACAAAAAAATACAATGCTGCCAAATATGTGAAATGAACAGACCTGTTTTGTAGAGGACAGACCCCAGCTGCAGTCAGTAAACAGAGATATGCAAATAATGTTGTATTGTCAGTGTAAAACTATTACACAACATCTGCAATGTCAGCTTAGCGTAGTTTATTTTGCTGAGCCCAGTACACACCATTAACCACAAATATCCAATTTTAAGCTGAAAATTATAAATATAATTTAGAGTGTAATCTATTAAATAGCCAAATTATTTAGCCTAACTTAACGGAAGGTTTTTATAGCGTCCAAACATCAAACCCCTTCCAAGGTGGCCATGACTACTGAAGTCTAACAGAGTTATTTATTTAAACTAAGATAGTTATTTGTAATGTAAAATAACAGAGCATAGACGTGATACATTTTAAATTGTTCAGACATTCAGAAAGATGTCAGCATGATTTATTTTAATAAATGAAGACAAAAAAAAAAAACCTTCAAGCATGCTGTTTTATTCAGTAAAGTAGGCTAACCCTGAAATAAATGGTTTTCTAGCCTCAGAGCAGCAGATAAGCAAGACTCTGATCCTGGTGGTGAACCAAGTAGGCATGGAGAGGCCAAGACTACAGAGGTGACAAAAATTATTTTATGTAACAGGTTGCACACAGAACTTATACCCAGTATAAAAGTATTGTTAGAGCTAGCTGCAGCTTCATTTATTCAAATCCCTCCTTCATGGAAAAAGTGGACCAGGATTGGGCATGAAACTCCTAGGTTACAAAGGATCCTACTCCGACCCTGAAGCAGTTGTGTACCTGAAACTGTGGTTTGGGAAAGTATCACAGCATGTAAACTTCTAAAGAGTCTCCAGTTCTTGTTTGGGGATTTTCACTCATTAGTTCTTGTAAAAGGCTTCTGGTTTTGTGAATTTCTTGTATGCACTGCTCTTTTGAAATTTGTCCACAGATTTTCAATGATGTTTAGGTCAGGGGACTGTGAGGGACATGGTGAAACCTTTATTTTGAATCACTGTACGCAATTCATTGTAGATTTTGAGGTGTGTTTAGGACTGTTCTGCTGTAAAAGTCATCCTTCACATTCAGCTACTTTACAGACACAGCATGATGTTTGCTTCCAGAAGGTGCTGCTATTTAATGGGATTCATTGTTCCCTTTTTCAGTGAAGTGTTGCCCATGGCACTGGCTGCAGCAGAACTCTAAAGCATGATTAATCCACCACCATGCATTATAGTTGGAACTCTGTCCTTTCATTACATTATTGACCTTTTGTTTTTAAATATAGCTTTGTTCATTGCAGCCAATACTTTTATTGTCACTGCCTCGGTCCACATGACTTTGCAAAATGCACCAGGCTTGTTTACATCTTATTTTGCAAACTTCAACCACCAATTTTTTTGTGGTGACAAGAAAATGAATCATCAGCTTCTGATGACTCTTCCTGAAAGTAATATTTGTGCACCAGCGCTCCCGAGCTAAATCTTTCTGACGATTTGATTCAGATTTGAACTGAGTGTAATGATTGGCAATGGATTAGGAAAGATGAGTGCAGGCTTATATGAAATTCATTTAATAATAAACAAAGAAACAGATACAAGGACTGAAAAGGATATAAACCAAGAACATAAACAAATACGGAAGAGTAACAAAGGACAAAAATACATGCTACAAAAACTAAACTAAAGGAAAAAAAAAAACAGAGGACTTACCAGGATGCACAGAAAAATGGATACTCTATAGGATATAATCACAGAGGACCAATAAGGTCTCAGTAAACAAGTTATTCTAAGGTAAAGATAAACAATCTTTATAAACATAAAAATATTGTCATAAACAAACATTACATACAAACAGAACATATACAGGACCTTAATAAAACAGAGAATGGGAGTCTAAGATACAGCGTAATGAGCACGACAATATCAAGCAATGAACAGCTTTCGCAGGCTCAGCGTACATAGTCCTGCATATCAGAGTCTCACTGTAGACAGCTAGGGAGAGATGTCATATGAGTTCATTGGAGTGCAAGGGATTCTGGGAAGTGGAGTTCTGAGACAATGTGTGAGGTGAGGTGACAGGCAGGAGGACTGGGGAGTGTGACCCTGAAGGTTTTGCCTTTCTAGTTATCCTACAAGCAGTTATTTCAGAAAGTTTCCTCAGTAAATTTGACTTCCACTATTCTTGTTAACTCCCATTTCCTAATGACATTATAAACAGAGGAAATGGTTACCTTTCCTGTAATCTTATGTCTTCATATGTCCTCCCTTTTTTCACAGAGTGCTATGCTTAGAGCAGCCCATGACTGTTGATTGTTGGAACAATATTTGAGGAGTCAGATCATTTATAAAGCTTATAAAGCAACTGGCATCACCTGATCTTTCCTAATGATGACTGTGAATAAGTGATAGCCCTAACAAGTTCATTAAGCTATGTGACGTTTGTAAAAGTAATATCTTGTTGCCGAAACTTTTTGTGTTGGGTTCTTTTTCCTTTTACACTTTAAAACTGAACAAAAACTTCAATTATTAGCTTTGGTTTAAAATTCGAAAAGAATATTTAATCATTTTATGTTTTGCACATCAAGTCATCTTCTACTCACTTAACTGTTTACAGTAACAGAAATTTACCAAGGTACCCAAACCGTTTTCATCATCCAATGCATCTTGGCATCTTGTGAAATGTGAGCTTTTTAATTAGCCTACAAGGTTTGACCTCATTTGAATACATATGAGCACCAACCAGTATGACTTTGTACATTTGTTCAGGCTATAAAAATGGAAATCCATTTCAGTTCCATCAACATAAGTCCAGCTGGAATGGAAGTAAATGTAAATGGGATCCTGGGGTAATTTCTTCTTCGGCAGGTGTTCTGAAATATTTCTGAAATCTGAATCCAGGAACACAGTGGGCAACGTCATTTGAAAAGGGAGTTAAATGAACTTTAACAGTGAAATGATCTACATCATTAAAAATAGTCCAAGATTGTGAAATGCAATGTGAGGATAATTAACTCTAACCCCCTCATCACCCAAGAAAAAGATGGTAATTCTCTCTGGATGGGCATCACTGGGTGATGGTAGAAGGATGATCTTCATTTGAGGGAACTCCTGGTGCAGGTCACTCAGGTCCTGATTCATTGCTCTGACAAGCTCTACACTCCTCAAGACATCCCAGGGTATTGCTGCCACAGTGGATGAGCAGCACGTCCAAGGTTGGTCTCTTCCTCAAAAAGACTGGTGAAAAAGACTGTCTTTCACCCCTGTGACACCAGTGGACCTTTTCATTCAGAATGAGGCTGATGCCTGCATTCTCACTGGTCTGTTTTCATCATGGATATAACTATTCCTCATCATCCAAACTGTGGGACCTATTGATAAATATTTTGCATTACAACTTCATATGTGCTGGATCTGAACTCTCCAAGTTGGCAGAGCTTCAGTAACAGGATCTGGCATATAGATGGTCCTTCAGAAGAATTATGAGTGCTGATAGTCTAACAAACAGGGTAACCTTGGCCTGGTGGTTAGGGATCTGGTCTTGTGACCAGAAGCTTTGATCCACAGGCAGGTAATGACTGATGTGCCCTTGAGTAAGGCACCTAACACCCAACTGCTCCCTGGGTAGCATGGGTATGTTTGGGCACATGTTCTCACAGCCCAGTGTGTGTGTTTCATTGCATGGATGGGTTAAAAGCAGAGGTCAAATTCTGTTGTGTGCCAATCACACTGGCAAAGTTCTAATCTGATGGGATATAATGACATACCAAGGTCTCTACCCAGATGCCACTCAACACATAAAGATGGCTAGCTAGTGTCCAAATTAAAAGTTCCCCACCAGGGCCCAAGTGGCTCAGCAGGCTAAGACGCTGACACTATGACCAGAGGACTGTGAGTTCTAATCCCGGTCATGCTGTTTGCCATCAACAGCTGGGGCCCAAGAGAGCAAAAATTGGCCGTGCTCTCTCTGGGTGGGTAGATGGTGCTCTCTTTCCCTATCACTTTCACATTACAATGTCCGCTGGCTCAGGCATCTACTGATTGGTCCATTCAGACGAGCTGGGAATCCTGCGCTTTCCTCCGAGCATGTTGGCTCCCCAGTGATGGTGTATCAGTGGTAGTTTGAAAAGATTTGGTGGCTGCATCAAACGCAATGGAGGAGGCTTGTGCTTGACTACACCCTCCTAGAGTCAGGGACAGTGCAAAGTGATGGGGAGAGTCCTAATGTATGGCATGTGTTAACTGGCTGCTACTACATTGGGAAGGGGATAAATTGGCAAAAAAAAAAAAATTCCAAGCAGAATACAAATATTACACAAAATTGAACATTTTTAAGTTTGTAATATACATAGACTTGAGCACATCCACAGTACTGGGAAACATGGAACTTCAAAATTAAACTTGCCACAAAATGTGTGAACATGCCCAAGTAAGCTAAATTAGACACTCTGAAATCAGATCTCCCGCACCGTTTACACTTTTTTTTTCAAAAATTGGCCAAGAATCAAGTTTTTGCTTTAGATTCTGTTACCGGTAGTTACATGGTTTGCATTGCGCATAAACTTGCTGGTTTATTAAAAACATTAGTTTTATCATTATAGCACAAACCTCTGTATGACACAAGTCTACTTTGGGAATATACCTCATTCCTGACGGTCCAACCTACAATATTTGGTATGTGCCTGTTAAATGGAAACCATAACTTACGCAATCTAAAAATTTACCCAATTCAACAACAAATATATACAATAATTTAGAAAACAAAAAACCTTCTAACATGACAGAAGATGATAAAATGTGTTAATTTAATGCAATTTTTACCATCGATTATATTTTTGCATTTTGAGTCAATTATCAATCAAATCAATTATATCCACTAAATATAATTTATAATAAATTGAGTAAGTTACATGGAAAACATAAGAATTAATTCCCAGTACTGTGGATTTTCTCACTTGTTTAAGTCCATGAAAGCCACAGAGTGATGATTTTATGAAGTGTTAATCTAATATGTCAAATTAATTTAGATGCTATATAACCTGCTTAGCCACAGATTAACTAAATATTAATATAAATTAACTAAATATTACAATCAGCTCACAATCACTATTCATTTAAAATAATTACCATAAATTGTTCATGTTAACTCAGTCAAGGTGCATGGCTGAAAGCTTTAAAAGCATTTCCTGTCAATAATATAACATGTTTTTGTGACAATAATACATTTTGTACAAAAAGTGTAAAGAAACAACTGGCCTGTTGGTGTACTTACCAGCTCACAGTTGTTTCTATATATTCAGAACTCACAGAGAACCTTGCAAAGTCCTGGCAAAATGGACATGGCCCCAACAGATGTGGACTGGGTTTAAGAAGTTGCACTGCTTCACTGCTCTACTCTGCATGCTCTGGATCCAAATTGCATCTACTGAAGCAAGAATCAAGATGGCAGCTTTCATTTTGGCCATCGTTTGGCATCATAAAATTACAACACCAGTAAATGGAAACATACTGTCCAGTTATTTTATACAGTTTAAGATCCAGTCTCCATGATTTTCTAGGCAGATGTTGCTTAGCATTAATATGGTGGGACAGTTTACACTTTATTTACAGTTATATATCGTTTATGAGGCAGAATACAATTGAAAAAAATGACATGAAGAAACAAGAAAAAAAGTGTATGAGAAAAGAAACCAAGGCTGTAATGGATGACTCAACAGCACGAACAGCATGTGTGACAGATGTCTAATAACAAAATATGTGGAACAGAATGTTGTGTGTAATTGCACAGGGAAGTGTTTGTTATGTTATGTATAGGGTGTAATAGGATTGGGTATTGAATTTCTATGTACCTTCATTTTCTATCATGTTTAACTTTTGTAGAAAATGAATGACTGGTGTTCAGACTGAGTAATATGGGCTGTTTCTGATTCAGTGGGAGTCAGCATTGGGAGTGGGTGATAGATCTTCTTTGTTAGGTATGATTTAGGTCAGGGAAACTCATTGCGCGGCTCCCGAGCCACATGCGGCTCGCCGTGTTTTATTGGTGGCTCTCGTGACGAAAGTACGCCAGCACAGGCAAAGTATTTTAAAAGCATGCTACAGAGACATATACTGTAATGCGCTTTACATTCCAAGCGCTTGCCCTCTCATTTTGCCTCAATTAAAGTTGGTTCCAAATCGGGGATACTGTGGAACCTGGCAACACAGGCACTGTTTCCAACAGCAGGCTGCACGAGACTCTGCTGTTGCCAGGTTCACGGTTTAACACGTACAAAAGAACTAATAAAACTCTCATGTTACCATATTATTAATGACTTTAAGATAAATAGCAATAATCATAAAAAATCCTTTATAAACAAAATACTAAGTCGTATACTCGTACACAGTTGTTTTGCCATTCGCTTCAAACGTGTGACAGACATATTCTGGGCTAGTTTAAGCTTCTAAAGGGCGGGTTTTAGACTGACTTTAGGCTGGATATTTTAGTTGGACCTGGCAACCCTGCAGCAGGGTGACTACATGACAGCAGCGATTCTTTAAGCTAGCTATAGCAATATATTCAGTGCGCAAAGGTTTAGTCCATAGGTGGGTTGTTTATTTTTTTCCATTATTTGAGTGACTTGGGGTGATATTGTGGCTCTCTCTTTGACTTTGATCTGTCAATATGGCTCTTTTGAAAAAAATAGTGAGGATCACCTATTTAGGTCATAGTTATTTTTGAATATTATGACCACCACTGGTTTGGGATGAAATCAGTCTGTGACAGGGTTTACTGGATGTATAAATAAGTGAGCACACTAGTCAGTTGTAGCAGAGTGTAAAACCAAACTTACATCCAAAAGTGCATGATAATAGAATGCCAGATGAAGAGTGGTAGTATCTCAGAAATCCATAACTCAGTGGGATGTTCAATGGCTGCTGTAGTGAAGGTACTGAGAATGGACTTCTTGTATATTGAGTGCCTTCCAACGGCATAACAGTGGAGCCCCATTGAAGCCAGAGATAAACGACGACTCCAGCGAGTGTTACCAAGCAATTGACTCTAGTTAGCCTCTATAAGTTAACTTCTATAATGAACACAGGAGCAACACAGTTTTAGGGATCACCATTGAATGAACACTGTTATATCTGGGCATGTGAAGCAGACACATGGTTAATGGTCATAATAGTGTATATATTTTGTTTTATTAATGCATATACAGTATGTAAGATTGTAGATGTTAGGTCAAATGTATTTTTATTGACTGTTTGCTGCAGGGGCAATCCTAGCCTGTTTGGTGCCCTGGGCGAACAACCCCTTCGGCGCTATTTCAATATAAGGAGCCCTGCTAAAGGCATGCAATAAAAATACTGTGTCACCAAAACTTAATATGATATTACCGTAGAACGAGATAATGAAGTTGCTGTCATGACTTATTAATGAACAGGAATGAGATTGTATTCATAGCTATCCAGCCATCCATTATCTTCAACTTAATCCTCACAGTGCATCTTCTATTATTATTATTATTATTATTATTATTATTATTTTATTAAGTTGTGGCCACATCTAAAATTGTTAGTTATAATTAGGTAAACCAATAGCCTTAAAAAATGTAGGTAAAGTGGCATAGACATTATATGGTGGACTTGGCAATGTTTATGTAATGCTTTTGTAAAATTACATTTGAATTTAATTAACTTAATTATAGAGCACTTCATAGTTTACTTTAAATATACTTCTGACTTAGTATAGACTACATGTTTCACACAGTCAGTATGCATTAATTAAAAACTTTAATTTTTCTTAAAATGATTCCATTTAAAGTTTTACAGAACCACAAAATTAGTGTAGATTTACAGTAGATTTATTTAACTCATTCACCAGAACACCACAGCTACTGATCAGTACAACTGAACCGAGAGAATTTGTTTCTCTGTGGTGCCAATAAAACCCAAATAAAACAAACAAAAATGCTCACACTGCAACATTTGTTTTATTTTAATTGTTTTGAGTTATCTGCACTCAAAACAATACATTTTCCCACCCTGCAATTAACTGGAACTCAGTAACAAGTAAGCAGTGCAATTTGTTGATAATGATTAAAGTTTAATATATTTAAGTCATGGCAGCTATTACAATTGACAGTACATTTTGTTCCTACTCCTTATTAAGTTGTGGCCATGTATTATGATCTTTTTGCCTCAAACTGAAATAAAAGCCAATCTGACTTTACTAGCTAAAGATCACATCTGTAACTAAACTGTGAAGAATACTAGAGAAGCCAGGCTGCAGATCAATATTACCTTTGTTCTTCAGATGTCATTTAAAAACTGTCATTTGTTTCAGCCACTTTAATAAAGGGGGGTAGAACTGCATTTTTAAAGCATTACCTTTAGGATAGGCATTGGCACTTTCAAATTAAATGTATTGGCACCCTTGGCTTAGTTAGGATAGTCAGTGATGCCCTGACCTATGCCCCGTGAGTGGCTAGGGGACTCATCACATCCCTGATCAGGATTAAGCAGGAAATAATAGATGGATGGATGGATTAACTGATTCAGTAGTACAGTGGTAACCCTACTTATGAGTATAATAAGGACGGGCGTACGTGTACGGCATGGTTACACTTATCATATGAAAAGTAAAAGTAAAATGTATCTAACTTTCTTGTTCACTACATTTTGCTTTCTTTGCGTCGCTTTCACTAGCACTTTCACTTTCACTTTCACTGGACAGAGGTCAAAGGTAATGACTGACCTCTTCTTCTATGCTAGCATCTAGGGGATGCTACGACCACTGTGCCCCTAGCGGTTGGCATACTTGAACTAATTTAGGCTACTAGTTACTTGGAATTTTACTCGTTACCTGGAACAAAAATATTCTGAGATCTCGACTCATTACCTGGAATACTCGTTAGTAGGGATGCTCGTAAGTAGGGTTAC
>BRDA01067327.1:10404-53582 GCA_036984385.1 Crenuchus spilurus | reverse complement strand
CTCAAACTGAAATAAAAGCCAATCTGACTTTACTAGCTAAAGATCACATCTGTAACTAAACTGTGAAGAATACTAGAGAAGCCAGGCTGCAGATCAATATTACCTTTGTTCTTCAGATGTCATTTAAAAACTGTCATTTGTTTCAGCCACTTTAATAAAGGGGGGTAGAACTGCATTTTTAAAGCATTACCTTTAGGATAGGCATTGGCACTTTCAAATTAAATGTATTGGCACCCTTGGCTTAGTTAGGATAGTCAGTGATGCCCTGACCTATGCCCCGTGAGTGGCTAGGGGACTCATCACATCCCTGATCAGGATTAAGCAGGAAATAATAGATGGATGGATGGATTAACTGATTCAGTAGTACAGTGGTAACCCTACTTATGAGTATAATCTGTGCAGGAGCCGAGCTCGTTAACTGGTTTGCTCGTTAGCTGGATGCATTTTCCCCATAAGAGTACATGTAAAACTGATTAATCCGTGTCAGCCGACCAATATACAGTTTACTTTAATATGCTAAATAATGTGTTTATATGGGTTTTTAAAAAAATAAACGAGACGACGATGGCGCTCGTGTAGGCTGGCGGCTAAGGAGGACAGGAGGACGGGCGTACGTGTACGGCATGGTTACACTTATCATATGAAAAGTAAAATTTATCTAACTTTCTTGTTCACTACATTTTGCTTTCTTTGCGTCGCTTTCACTAGCACTTTCACTTTCACTGGACAGCGGTCAAAGGTAATGACTGACCTCTTCTTCTACGCTAGAGTCTAGGGGATGCTACGACCACAGGGCCCCTAGCAGTTGGCATACTTGAACTAATTTACGCTACTCGTTACTTGGAATTTTATTTGTTACCTGAACAAAAATATTCCGAGATCTCGACTCGTTACCTGGAATACTCGGTAGTAGGGATGCTCGTAAATAGGGGTACCACTGTACATGTCTGAGTTTCAAAACTATCCCAAGCTATACCGAATTCCAAAGGCTTCACAAACTTTCAAACACCACTATATGTTTGTTGCCCCTTGCTGTATGGGCTAGTTGAATATCTGCTAATTAAATATCTGCAACCATCCAGAAGGAGGAGCTCTTACTGGTTTTACTCACTGATAAATCATCAAAAGTGAAACATGCTAGTGTTTAACTTCTTAAATGACATTTTATTCAATAGTACATCATATTTCAATAAAACCACCTCAATCAGAAAACCAAAGAAAACATTTTAAATGAACTTTTGTGACTAAAGTTTACTGTAAACATATGACAAGTAACTGTGGTGGGTTCATTGATGCTTTCAAATGCACCCTTGATCCATGAACTCGATTTAGTTTCACTTTGGAAGCAGTCGTGGTCTGGTGTTTAGGGATCTGGTCTTGTCACAGGAAGGTTGCTGCTTTGATCCTTGGGCAGATCATGACTGAAGTGCCATTGAGTAAGACACCTAATCCCCAACTGCTCTCCAGGCACCATGGATAGAGCTACCTATCACTTCAGGCACATGTTCTCACAGCCTAGTATGTTCACTAGTGTGTGTTTGCAAATGAGAAGGAATGTGGAGGTCAAATCATGTTAAAAAGTTGAATTTAATCTAACTTTAGTAAATCTTTTCATTTGAAAATAGATTACTTTACCCAAGAATGATTTGCTTGTCTCTGGGATGACTTGTTTTCATTCTAATTTGAATATTTTCCAAATAAATTCCAGACACAAGAACCTGAAAGACTCTTTACTGTCTAACAAATCTACAGCAGATATTCAGTAGATGAATATGCTGGCTGAGGATGTGTGGGAGCATTTGAAGTGCAGTTATCCCTGGTGGCAATTTAGAAAAACATTCTCTGCTTACTGTTACAGCCATGACAGCATGATTGGAACCCAACTGTCTATAGTCTGCTATCATAACAACACAGTTAGTTTCACACTGGTTGAGAAAGTGAGGCATGCTGTGTATAGCATACACATAAATGTATTACACATATGGCTCAAAAGTTTCAGGTCACCTATTACAATGAACATTTTCTGACAACACACATTTTGCTTCAGAAGAAAACTTGTTTTTCTTGTTGTTTGGAGACTATGATCTACGAATCAGCTGCTCAGTGTATTCAGTCTATGGTAGAGGGTAAGCATTGCACACTTTCAAGAACATTTGTAACCTGACTGCAACCTGTCCTTATAAAAGACAACAACTGCTGTGGCTGCTAATCTATTGAGTAACATCTACTAGATGTTTTACTAATTTTTATTTCCCTCTGAAATTGTGCACCGTTTCCCAGATAGCATACAGATGTGGGCCACTTCTGGCTGAGAAATGGCACTGCTGGCCCACTGTTGGTACTGGCAAACTGCATGTGAGCCAAATATGGTCCTTATATTGAAAATACACATTTGGCCCACATGTACCATAACAGATGTGGTCCACTTCTGGCAGAGATATGACAGTGCTACCTACATATGAGCCATCAGTGGCCCACATATTAAAACACCTATTTGGCCTACATGTTTTAAAACAGATGTGGTCCACGTCCAGCAGAGATATGGCAGTGTTACCTATGTTATAATAATGTTAGCATTATTATTATGTTGCACTCACATAAATCAGTAACACACTTGTCCTGGGCTTCCTGTTCAAACAGCAGAAACTTCCAGCGGCTTGAAACTCAGTGAATTAACAGAGAGTTTGTGTAAACTTGCAGGGCTGAGGAGGGCACAGAAGTAGATGTGGATCCAAAGCAGTGACGTTTATTAAAACATCAAAATCAAAACACTGTGGCTGTGAAACCAACAAAACATGGTAACTTGAAAACAAGATGCTAGGACTGTGGCTAGAACATGACTTTAACTTGACATGCACACAGAGATTAACACAGAATGACTGACAAGACACTAGAACGCTGGGGAGGCTTTATACAGCACATGATTAGTCAGAAATGAGAGGCAGGTGGAAACACTCCGACAGAAGACCTGATGTGACAGGGGGTTTGGACATGACATGAGCACAACTGAGACGCACATGTCCGACACAGCACAAGACAGGTAAAAACACAGACCTACGCGCCGTAGCGCAGACTACCACGGCAGGGGTCATGACAGCAAGGCTGGGTCTAACTAAAACTTTTAGGGCATGCGAGACCAGAGGTAAATGTCAAAACATGCATACACACTCAACACCTTAACAAATACACATGATTTTTACATAGAATCGCAAATGTAACAAGTAAAGTCTGGCCCACGAGCCAAATTTGGCCCACAATGTAATTATATTTGGCCTGCAAGACAATGCCAAATGACTACTAGAGGTGGAATGCCGGTATTATACAATGTATGTATCGCTAATATTACTGAAATGCTCTGGGACAGACACCTTGCGAGCGGAGTGCTGTATGATATGATAACTACAAATCCCAGAATGCTCTGCTGGTGTTTTGGTGCATCAATCCATACAGGACCCATAAACACCCACTCATCTGTTCAGTGTAGTCAGAGCGACCTCATGCATGCTAGCATGCATAATAGCATACTACTGGCACTGTTCTAGCCCTCCCAATAATGGTGAAAACAAAGGCTAAAAACAGGAGTTTTCTGGACAGGTGGGAGGCAAAATATCTGTTTACATATCTAAACACAGACCTATTTGTCTTATATGTGGCTATAACCAAGGAGTACAACCAGGGGCGGTACTAGGATCGAGCTACAGGGCTATAGCCCCGGGTCTTTTCTCCAACCCTCCCGCCGCTCTGAATGAAAGTGTTTATTTATTTATTTATATACTCTGAACGAAAGTGTTCACGCGCTGCCGCTGCCCCATTCAGCGCACAGCAGACTTGTTTGGGTCCATATGAAAAGGTTTATTGTTATATCTGGAGGAAGATTTTTTCAATAAATATCAGTGTGTGACTGCAACTCTGTCCAAGTTTTAAATTTTGGCCCACTGTGGATTTGAGTTTCAAACTGACACCCAAGGAAGCCACATCACATACAACATACAAATCAACAAACAACAGTACATACCACTCTACTTCTACAGCATTCAAAACCTTGATGCTCATCTACAAAGCAAGAAATGGACCAGCCCCTCCTTAATGGCAAAGGTCAAGACGTGAGTTGCACCTCGAGCCCTTCAAGCTTCTAGTACAGTTCAGCTTTACCCGCCATCCATCAGGACACGTGGAAGACTGGCATCAAGACTCTTCTCTGTCCTGGCACCCAGGTGGAGGAACAAACTCCCACTGACTGTTCTAACAGCAGAGTCCCTCACAGTCTTCACACACAGACTGAAGAGCATCTCTGTGTGGAGCACTTAAGCAGCACTAGTTTAAACTCTTATTGTAATACATTGTAAAGCTCTAATATTGTGTATAATTGTGTATCTTTCCTTCTTTCTTGGTATAAGTGATGGTTTAGTTCTAACAGTGTCTGAACTAAAGAGTAGTTTGGTCACTCTGAATAAGAGCATCTGTCAAATGTTGTAAATGTAAATGTACAAATTTAAAACATCCCGAAAACTTAGGGGGTCACTCATTTTAATAAAACTAAATCCTAAATTTAAACATCGAATTTATTAAATAATTGAATACTTCTTGAAACAAAAGATGAGATGGTTCATGAAGTTTTTGTTTTGGGTATACGAAACCTATGTCTGGGGGTGGGGTTTGGGGTTTCTATAAAGAGTGGGTGGGATGAATCATCTAACATCCTCAAAGCAAGCTTGAATGCATACTGCTATGAAGTTGAGAAATACTTTTAACATTAACTCATTCATTCATTTTCATTTTATGAACAGACATAAAGTACATTGTTTTATAAGGCTGCTAAGGCAATACCATCACAATTACTTCTGACATTTCCATACACATCACTTCCACTCACTGTATTACCACTGCGACGGAGCAATAATGCTACCAATCCCAAATTATTAATAGTTTTTTTTAAGGCGTCACAGAACATGGAGCTGCAAAAGCCATAGATTACTGGGTCCAGCACACAATTAAGGTAGGTGAACCCAATGGTGACACCAAACAGCTCACTATGTTGTCTGAAAAATTCACAGTGCTTCTCACCCAGCGTCTTCAGATAGAGTACATACAGTCCTGTGATGACCCCAGGGCCAAAGCACATGATGAAAACCCCAACAATTACCAGAACAATCATAATGGCCTGACGTGCTTTCTGCTTTTTGATTAGCTGACGATGGTGTAAGAAACAGCAGATCCGAAGAGAGCAAAACAGCAGAAGAATCAGACAGAGGAAAAACTCTGATATGAAGACTGCACTGTGGAACATGAGCCCTGCTGGTGTGTTGTGATAGGAGTTGAAGCTCCGACAGAGTGATACATTTCCCATTTTGGTCAGGAGGTCGTTAGTCAATAGAGGCATCCTCAGTGAGATCACCACAGTCCAGATGAAGCATGCAATCCCAGCAGCCTGCAGTGAACTCATTTCATTCACTTTGTGATGTGGACGGACTACTTTAAAGTACCGATCCACAGCCACAGCGGTCATGAAGGCGATGCTTGCTGATCGGTTGACCGCAACCATAAAGAGGTGGATCCTACAATAAGTGTTACCAAACACCCAGTTTTCAGACCGCAGAATGTAGTCAATTCTGAAAGGCAAGTTCACCAGGATAAAGAAATCAGCCAGGACCAGGTTGAAGAGAAACAAAACGTTAGGTTTCCAAGACCTCAGGTGGCTGCAGAAGACCCACAATGCCATCAGGTTCCCTGGCAAGCCCAAAAGGAGCTCAATGATAAGGACAGGTGGGAGGGTGGAGACCACTAGATCTTGAACTTTCAGGCCACAGTGAAACGTGATATTGTTGGATAACATGACAAACAAAATACTTGACGTTTCCACAACCTGGAGTGACTCTATGCAGATGCGCTCCTCTCCTTTTCTGCAACAGTGAGAAAAAGTAAAAAAATTGGTGATATTCAAATACTGGAATAATGTAACATCTAACATTTGAGAAGCGGACCATGCCTGATCCTACTAATTCCAGGCCAACATCATGTAAATTTCCATTCCCCTTTTTTGCACACCAATGAACACACTAGGCTGTAAACCTTATCCACAGCACCCGGGGAGCAGTTGGTTGTTAGGTGCCTTGCTCAAGGGCACTTCAGTCATGGCCTGGCTGTGGATCAAACCACTAGGCCATGGCTGCTCATAGCAGATACTTTGTATATAGCATATACATGTCCTCTTATAGCTCATATCAGAAGCTGCTCAGACGTTTCTCAAAGTTTGAGTCTTGTATTCCTCCATCTGAAATGATCTCCATCACAAGTTAACACCCTCTTTCATCTCTTTTCATTCAACTTACTAAAGGCATGATCTGAACTATTTCACTGAATATTTATATGATTTGAGACTATATTAGGACGTTTCTATTCTTCTTGATGTCTCATTCTTTAGGAGAAATGAGACAAAAAGGAGACATGAGATACTTCTGGTGGAGAAAAAACATTACACTAGTCAGTCACAGCAATGAAAATGACTCTTAGCTCTTAGCCCTGTGTTTACAGTGTTCTTGTCTGAGCAAATCTGAATGATGTGAGATTATGTTAAGATCAGTGTCTTTTTCTCAAAAAAAAAAGTCTCACAAGTCTCAATGTCTGCATTTCTGGATGATCTCAGTGTTGTCGGGGAGAAACTACTGAGACGTTAAGAAAACATTTGGGATTTTTCTTTCTTCTGTGTAAAGTGAAATCACAGGTTTGTTCATCACTCAGCCCAGTCAGCTCTTGTTATGCAAGTAATTTGTACTACGGAAAAACTACGATAACATCAATAACTTCTGAACCCTACTCATATCTGCATATCTGTGAAATCTGAACATTCTGCATGACATTATAGCAGCTCCCTGCAAAAGCAGAAGATGCTACCAACAACTGGTAGATGCTACCAGTTGCTAAATGTTACAAATGCTAAAACAACTAAAGACTTATGTTTACAAGCAGGCGTTTGGATAATGCATCAGGCACACTATATTTTGATTTATTCTTTTATGTTTTTTATTGTTTTATGTTCTTACAATGTGTGATGTTTTATTGTTTTATTTGTCTATTGTTGATTTTTTATGACTTATTTATTTTTATTTTCTTCTAAAGCACTTTGTGACTGCTGTCTGTGATAAGTGCTATAAAAATAAATTTTATTTATTACTTATTACTACCACTGCAGTCATTATTATGCAGTATTTTATGCTTAGGCAAGTGCTAATATTCTGATTAATATACAATCTATTTTTGGTATCAGAATAAATATTTGTTGTATTCATTGCAGAAATGTAATAGACCATATAAATTTATACAATATTTCTGCAATCCAACAGCTTTCTGTAATACAATTTTAACATTCCATAGCTTACCAGAAGTGACCAGTTGCACGATCCTGAGGTGTGGAGGCGCTTAACCCAAGTTCCATTAACACTTCTGAAAGAAATGCAGTTGAGAGAAAGATTTTAAACAGATTTCCTGTCCTCTGATGTATTCATGACATCACGGTGGACCACAAAGCTTCAGCTAGTTTTGTATGACTTGAAAGCAACTCATGACTAAAACACAAAGAGTTTGCGACCCCCCTTTCTCTCTCTATCTTTATTATTCTGTCCTTTTTTGTTGCAGATAATAAGGTTCTTCAACTTTTTTAAATTTATAGCCAACTACTCTTACTGACCACCAAGTCATGGTGCAGGTCTTCAGTGGAGATCTCTGGTGTGGTGATGAAATAATATAAAAATGACATGAAATTCTTTAGATTTGTAGTTTAATCAACATAAAATTCAGTGCTGGTGGAAAGTTAGACCAAATATGAAAATATCTGAAAAGTATGAAGTAGCTCTGTCCTATAGTATATACACTACCGCTCAAAAGTTTGGGATCACACATTAAACTGAACATCTGTGACAACCTGGACTTTTATTTCTGTGTTTTTGTTTTGATTTGATGATAAAATCCACAAATTCTGCTGCATCAGTTACTCAAACGTCCATGTTAGAAGAGTGAGGTATGACAGAGTCATGTCCAGAGTCATGATGTCTCACACACAATGTATTAAACTTCTGGTGGAGATTAAACTACGGTGTAAAGCTTCTAAACTCTTTTAAACTCACCATCAACAACTTGTGAACTAAACACAGTGACACTGTCCTACCTCACCTTTCTATCATAGAAGACTGAGTATCTGGAGCAGCTGCATTTTCTAAACTTTATTATAGTCTAGAAAAAATTATTAATTAATTAATTAATAATAATAATAATAATAATAATAATAATAATAATAATAATAATAGGGCCCTTCTGAAATAGAAGTATAGATTGTCTTGGAAAATCCTGGGTGATCCCAAACTTTTGAGCTGTAGTGAACATTTCACAATTATCACACCATTAGATGTAAGCCTTGATAAAAAATTGTGCTCTGTAGTGTTTTCAGCCATTTAAGGTAGAGCTTTTATGAGTACACAACATATAAGACAAACTACATTAGTAAAGTTGAGATTAAGTTCCGCAGAGAAATACTCTGCAAAGTCACTCATCACTCTTAACAAGACAAACAGATCTCATCTGTCCAGGGACCACTTCATAAAGCAACTATCCCATTAATAACTGGAATACTCCAGCAGGTCCCTGACCCCTCTACCGCACTCAGAACATCCTACAGTATTGCTTGTGTCAAGGCTCTACAATTTGGTTCCTGTGGACTGGAACAACACTGATTTATTGCAATAAACCTGTACTTACTGAAGGATGCTGCTCTACTAGTCATCTTGGCTTCTACTCTGTCATCACTGACTTGCTTTACCATCATTCATCCATCATCTTCCATTTATCCAGGGTCAGGGCCATGGGGGCAGCAACCTAAGAGGCTAAGGCATACCTTTCCCCAGCCCCCTTGTCTAAGTCATATGGGAGGATGTTAAGGAATTCCCATGCAAGCTGAGAGATATTATCTCTCCAGTGTGTCCTGGGTCTTCCCTGGTGTCTCCTCCCAGTTGGACATGCCCGGAACACCTCACCAGGGAGGCATCCAGGAAGCATCATAACCAGGTGTCTAATATTACTTTGTCTTTTCTGAAATTCACAATCCATGAGAGTCCTATTAAAATTATTGGCCTTCTTTGGTACATTGAATAATAATAATAATAATAATAATAATAATAATAATAATAATAATAGACTTTATTTATAATGCACCTCAAGGTGCTTTACAATGAAGAATAAAAAATAAAAGAAATCCAAAAGAAAGTAATGTGTACAATATATATCTGGAGTAATAAATGTAATAAAAGCTAGTTAAAATGTCTTTTACCTGTTTTTATAGTGACAGACTGAGACTGTTGAATGTTAATGCAGTCCTGGTGATTTGTTTAAAATTTTATGTGATGTGTTTATTTTTTAATAAAAGCATAAGACTTGGAATATTTGTACAGTTTGTGGCTCTGAATATTTGCAGCTTTACAGACAATCAAGTTTACAAAAAAGAATTTGGGACCAAAAGAAGTTAATAAGGTATCTTTCCTTAATACACCCTTAAACTTCACACATCACAAAAGGAAATGGCATTGCTCCTCACCAAAGACACTTAACAAAATATTAAAATGACAAACAGCTGTAGGACTGCACAAACTGGACCAACACTCTCAGTAAATCTGCACATACTGGTCAAATTTCCACAAAATAAAAAATCTGCAATAAAGAATATATAAAAAATATGCTTTTATTTAAAATGTAAATAAAAAGAAAATTGAATTTGCACATATTAACAACTCACATTAATAGGTGTACATTCGCATATTAGCAATAAAGTAAAAAAAAAAGGTACAAACTGACTTCAATAACAGTGTGTCACCATCATTACTCTGCAAAGTCTGTTTACTATAGCAGGGATCAAGCCCTGATATACTCTCTAAACAACCAATATTGTGGAAAAAATAAAAACGTCCGATATTGTATATTAAATACATGTAAAGTGACATTTTAAGCCTTTTTTTGTTTTAATGATGAGACTGTTTGGATGGTAATTTACTCAAAATTAAATATTCTAATAATATGAGATTCTGTATTTCTGATTTTAGATTAGATTCAACCTTTGCCAATGTGATTGCACACAGTGGAATTTGACCTCATTTAACCCATCCATGCAGTGAAACACACACACTAGTGAACACACTAGGCTGTGAGAACATGTACCCTAAGTGGTGGGCAGCCCAGTCCATGGCACCTGATGAGCAGTTGGGGGTTAGGTGTCTTGCGCAAGTGAACTTCAGTCATGCCCTGCCAGGGGATCAAAAGGGCAACATTGACTGCAGAGGTCAAGTTCCATTGTGTGTTATCACATTGGCAAAAAGCTGAATCTAAATCTTTAGATGATGTACCTGCAATTCGTGATGGGGCGACATATAAACAAGCAAAATTAAAAGATTTAACTTTTTGCTTTTAGCAGAATCATATTTACAGCAATTTTTCTATCATTTTATGGCTCTCTGCATTCAAAACATCTCCCTGCAGTCAAAACATTAGCAGCCCTACAACTATTAACAAATGGGTTACTGTAATACAGGATCTAGACATGCACCATTACTCATAACATGATCGAAGTTTTCAAAGTGTGTGGATTAGAGGTAGCTGAAGAAAGTTTGGTATAATAATAAAACAAGGACTGTGAGACACGAGGCACACATAATCAGGATGGAAATGAGACCGCAGGGCTGTGTGATGGACAAGACATGACATGGCTGAGGGTGGAGACAAGAACATGACACAGGGAAGATGTAAACAAACAAAGAACACATGGGCAGGGACAGGGACAAGGCTGAGGTGGGAGGCTTCACATATATCCACTGTATGCCAAACAATAAGAATGAAGCTAATGAAATGGTACATCATAATACTGGACCTACAGTTTGATTTGTCATCATTTATTAATTCCTTTACCATCAGCCTTTTTCACATTCTGGCTTTAGTAATCCTCTAACTTTTCCGTGTTTCCTTTCAACTCTTTTTCATCCTATAATAAAACTTTTTGTAATTATATATATATAATATTTTTTTCAAGCTTTTGTACATTATGAAAATTTGCAAATAATAAATAAATAAATATATATATATATATATATATATATATATATATTTTTTTTTTTTTTTTTTTTTTTAAGCCTTTTTCCATTGTTATTTCTTTGCAAATTTTCATAATTCACTTGAAAAAAATTATTACACCAACAAACTTACTACACATATTAAAATATGGTTTAAAAGATAAATTGGACTCCAGCGTGGCAATGAGAAGTGGGACACTGGGGTAACACCGCTATATGAAAGAAAGTGTCACAGTACAATGTTGCCACCCCTTCATTGGGGCTCCACATTCCAAAACAGGAATAGCACCTACTGTTGTAACCACCAACATCACTTCCAACAGCCACACAAGGTTTCTTTGTAGGTCTTCCATCCAAGTAATAACCAGAGCAGACCTGCTTAACACCAGTGGATTTGCATGTTCTGCTGTGCTAATGCTGTGGCTAATTTCTGTCAACAAATAAGATCGTTTTTAGAGCTGCTTTGTTGGTAAGTGCACTCATGTTAAGCAGGAACATTTCTTCTTTTGCTGCACTGGGTGAATAGGTTTTGACCAGCCTCTGCCATTTCTTTCTTTTAGTTCCTGTTGTATGTATTACTTTTCAATTGCTTTCTAAGAACTGAATAGAGAAGTAATGGCTTGTATCAGATGAGTCTTTAGGTACTGCATTTGCTTCTATCTTTTCACTTCACCTTTGGCTGATTGCCTGTGGATGATTCATTGATAAAATCATAGTACTGTGATGGCTTTTAATGCAGAAAATCTCTGACATTTTTTTTTTCAAAGAGAATGCCAGTTTTCTAAAAAATCAAAGCTCAAACCATCTCGGCACTTTTTCCCCACCTGAGCATACAGTAGTGGTCACCTACCCTGCTCCTGGAGATCTCCCCTCCTGCAGACATTAGCTTCAACCTTAATTAACCCCACCTGCTCCATCTTATTATAGCCATGAGATGTTAGATTAAATCTGTGTTAGATTTTATGTAGGATGTCCAGAAATGTTATAAAATGATTTCCCTCATTACATATCTTATGTCATTTGCTCCTAAGTGAACAATACAATGACCATACCAAGCAAATCAACTATAACTAAGCAGCCATCCATTGTCAAGGACATCCTATGTCAAACTGATTGTTATCATGATGGGAACCTCATCCAAGGAGCTTATCGCCATATCCATGACCAACTTCCAATATGCAGTTACCTTCTAACAGCCCATTCTTTTACTTCCAGCTCTGCCTTCACATCTAGGTTTGACATGTTTGACATGCATGTTATTGTGGAATTGGCTCGTGTACCTAAATTCAGAATAGGTGTTCAGGCACATCAATCACAAAGGAAATCTTTACAAAATGCATGATACTGGATTAGTAGCTACTGCACAGCACTGAACAGTCTCCATTTCCATATTCTCTGCTTTTTCATCCTACTTAACTATAGTAGCATTAACGTACAGTAAGTTGCAGTATGTAACCACATAAACGACTTTTTTGTCTTATCTGCTAAAACTGTCACTTTGTCCTAGTACATGAGATACATAATTTGTAGACTCCTCTGGGTATACCTAGTGCTCCTAATGCCACCAAATTTAAACAAGCAATCAGAGCAAGAAGGACTCTCTTATGGAGAGTCAATGATTGCTTGAACAGAGGTTAGTAGGAGCCCTCCATCCAGGAGCTTTCAAGACAGGGCTGGAGCACAGCGGAGAGGGAGGGAGCAGGACCTAGAAGTTGTTTTTGTTAAAGATTTCTGCTCTTGACTGCAGCTTTAATGTGGTATTATGACAAACTCTACTATAGCCAATTACAGCTAATATAAATGGATTTGGATTTTGGAAGTTATGTAGTATATCTAATTGTTATGTTATGGGACCCATATCTAATGCACTTGCCAACCTTTGCCTAGTGTTAAACCCCTGGCCATGATGATTGAAAGTGACTGACTAGACATGATGTATGTAGAAATGCTAAATCACTGTTATTGTGTGTTATTATAGAATTTATAAAAACAACAGTCTGTTAAAATATCTTAATGATGTAATGATTCATTGTCAGGAATGCAATGATTAAATGTGATTTTCTCAGAGGTGACTGACTTAAGCTCATGGCTTACTCTCTGAGATATCTCAACAATTCAAACATTAATATGACTACTGCATCTCCAAAAATTGTATGAGGAAAATGTTCAACCGTGTTCATAATTTTATTTAATATAAACATTTTATATTCATTACACAAAAAGTGACATTTTTTCAAAGCCTTTTTAATGTTATTATTGTTTGAATAATAATTTACTACAAATATTAAATTAAATATTCTGTTTATTCTATTATTTGAGATTCTGGATGTCTGCCTTTCATGAGCTTTAAGTCAAACTGATCAACAGTAAAACAAAACAGGCTTGAAAGGTCACTTTACATGTAATGAATATAAAATATGACAGCTGACCTTTTTGAATTAAATTGTGAACAACAATGAACTTCTTAACCAAGCTCTATTTTTTGGGATGCACTAGTATAAGACTTCTAAAGGTCTAAAGGTGCTGAAGATGCAACCTTCCAGATTCAATGGTGACAGGAACATCATAAAAATTATCCTTTAGTCATCACTTCTACTCGCCGTGCTTCCACGATGAGTGAGCTGCAGTTCCACCAATCCAGTACGATTGAAGCTCGTCTTCACTACATTTTGGAACATTGAGCTGGAGAAACAATAGATGACAGGATCCAGGGCACTGTTCAAGTATGTGAACCCAATAGACAGGCTGAAAAGCTGACTGTTTAGCCTGTAAGCATTACAGTATTCATTTCCCAGTTTTTGTAGATAAAGTCCGGTCAATCCTGTGGCGATGCCAGGGAAGAAACACATTATAAAGACACCAATAATTACTAGAACAGTGCGAATGGCACGTCGGACTCTATTGTCTTTATCCATCTGGCGACGATGTAGGAAACAGGAGATTCGAATGGAGCAGAACAGCAAAAGCACCAGTGGGAGAAAAAACTCACCAATGTATACCATGTAGTGGAGCTGAATTCCCAGTGATGGGTTGTTGTAGGAGCTGAAGCTCCTACAGAAAGAGACATCGTTCTCTTTTGTCAGGAGATCATTAGTGAGCAGAGGCAACCTCAGTAAGAGCACAACAGTCCAGATGAAGAAAGCAATCGCAGCAGCTTGCCACAAGTTCATATGGTTCACTTTATGGTGTGGATGAACTACTTTAAAGTACCGGTCGAAAGCCACGGCGGTCATGAAGGCGATGCTTGCTGATCTGTTGACTGCCAGCATGAAGAGATTGATGCGACACCAAACACTACCAAACACCCAGTTTTCTCCTCGCAGTAGATTGTCAATCCTGAAGGGTAAGCTGATCAGGAGCATGAAATCAGAGAGGACCAGGTTGAAGAGAAACAAAACACTGGGCTTCCAGGAGCGACAGTGGCAACAGAAGATCCACAATGCCATCAGGTTCCCCGGCAGGCCCAGCAGGAGCTCAATAATGAAGACCGGAGGGAGAATGGAGGCCACCAGTTTCTGAGGAGACTGGTCACAGTGATGAGCAGTGGCATTGGGTTGCATGCTATTGTCAGATTTCAAAAGTCTTCAAAATCAATTTTCTGTAGAAACACAAAAGAGGAAGTTTTAAAACGTTCAACACTCTTGAATATTTCACTGAAATGTCACTAACACTATACAATACCTACTTCACTGTTGTTGTTTTTTTTTTATCTTATCTACATTATAACTGAACACTGAAGTCATCCAGAGTCTGAGTGAACACATATTGAATCATGTAGTAAACTTAAAAGTGTAAACAAACCAAAACATGTTTTAGATTTTACTTCAAAGTAGACACACAACTGATGTCTCAAACACATTAAGAGGCAAGAAATGCAAGTCATGAACTCTTGACAAGACAGCTGTTAACTGAAAGCCATTCCAGGTGACTACCTCATAAAGCTGACTGAGAAAATGCCAAGAAAGCTGCATCTAAGCAAGAGATGCCTACTGTGAAGAATGTCAAAAATCAACATATTCTGGTTTGTTTAACACTTGTTTGTTTACTAAATAATTACATATGTGTTTATTCATAGTTTGGATGACTTTTGTATTAATCTACAATGCAGAACATTTTTAAATCATGAAAAAACACTGAATGTCCAGAAACTGTGTCAACTGGTACTGTACATAAGTATTATATAATCACTATCATTACTCAGGGATTAATTTAGGCATTGATTAACTGATTAGTAATGCTGCATATGTTTGTAATGATCACTGATAGACGTATTAAAACGTTATGCATATATGAAAGTCCCACAGAAAGAAGGTACAATTTCCATTCTATCAGCTGTTTAACAAAAATGAGAAGTCAATAGTCACCCAACTCATTTTAGTTAATACACACCTATAAACTTCTCTAAGCAGACTCAAAAGTGTGATAAAGGTCTCACAGTGTGACTGACTACAAACTGTAAAAGTGAACAAACTGAAGAAAGTTTTGTGGATATCCTTTTTAAACTGTAGGTTCGGTGCTGAATCAGATCTTCACTTTCATAAATGTCTGCAGCTGTTCAGCAACAATGTCTTAATTTGAAGATTTCTTCAGATTCCTTCAGATCCTTTGAGATTATTGGTGCACAAGACTAAATCATTAATTAATCAACTTATTAAACTCAAAGAAAACGTTTGCTTTGACTTACCCGTTGGATGGTTGCTGGTTATCTATCTGATATTGGTCTCCTCTGGCAGAGTGCCGTAATCATCTGTGGAGGAAAATGTGGCCAAAAGATTGTCGCAAGGTTTGTCTATTCTTACATCATACAATCACAACATAGAGAGCAGATAACGTTTTATAATAAAAATACATCTATCAGTGATCATTACAAACATATGCGGAATTACTAATCAGTTAATCAATGCCTAAATTAATCCCTGAGTAATGATAGTGATTATATAATACTTATGTACAGTACCAGTTGACACAGCTTCTGGACATTCAGTGGTGTTTCATGATTTAAAAATGTTCTGCATTGTAGATTAATACTAAAGTCATATAAACTAAGAATAAATACATCTGTAATTATTTAGTAAACAAACAAGTGTTAAACAAACCAGAATATGTTTATATTTTACATTCTTCACAGTAGGCACCTCTTACTTAGATGCAGCTTTCTTGGCATTTTCTCAGTCAGCTTTATGAGGTAGTCACCTGGAATGGCTTTCAGTTAACAGCTGTTTCTTGTCAAGAGTTCATGACTTGCATTTCTTGCCTCTTAATGTGTTTGAGACATCAGTTGTGTGTGTACTTTGAAGTAAAATTTAAAACATGTTTTGGATTCATTAACACTTTTAAGTTTACTACATGATTCTTTATGTGTTCACTCATAGTCTGAATGACTTCATTGTTCATTTACAGTGTAGGAAAGAAAAAACATTGAATGAGAAGTTGTCCAAATTTGTGACTGATTACTGTATGTTAAAGCCACCATAAACCAATGAATTTCCATTCTACTACATAACCAATCAGGTTCCTTTTTCCTCCTTCAGAGTGGACTTCTCATTTTATTAGCTTTATCTTCTGTTTTGATCTTCTACACATTAAATATGTCAGTGTTAAATCAACACTATTAGAGTTAAATTAACACTGAGGGTGTCAAAATGTAACACTCTCAGTGTTAATTTAACTCTAATAGTGTTGATTTAACACTGGCAGATTTACTGTGTACCTTCTAGTTCCTACTTTTCTATTTGATGTTAAATAATTTAGAAATGACCACTGGTGGGTTGAGCATTTTTTATTTCATTCTTAGCATTTAACAGATTTTCATTGCTAAATATTTTGAGCTGCCACTTAAATTCAAGTAAAACATTGTATCTTTTGTGGAATAGCTCATAGATGCTCTGTGGGGTTTAGGTTAAGTGAGTTTGCTGGCTGCACAGTGATACTGTGGTTATTAAACCAGGTGTTGGTACTGTTGGCAGTGTGGGCAGTGCCAGGTCCTACTGGATAAATGAAATAAATCTCCATAAAGCTTGTCAGCAGAGGAAGCATGAAATGCTCTAAAATGTACTGATAGACGCTGCGCTGACTTTGGACTTGTTATAACACAGTGGACCAACACCAGCAGATATCATGACTCCCCAAACCATCACTTTGATGTGGAAACTTCACATTAGACCTCAAAGAGCCACTCTTCCTGCTGGGACCTTGATTTCCAAATGAAATGTAAAATTTACTTTCAGTAATGATTTTCACTTTTTTGAGATGCTCCTGTATGAGCATGTGGTTCTACAAATCATTTTGCATTCAATTAATATAGCTGTATTCCATTTTATACTGGCAGTGCACTCTGTGCTCTCTCTCTCCTGATACAACATGTTCTCAACAAAATAAAGTAAAATGGAAAAAATTCCCAAGCTTAGTCAGAGAGTGAAATATCCAACTACAGCTTCTGAATAAGTTCCTGACCTGGAAATTTTGGTCTGAATATGAAGATTTAAGGTTGCAAATCAGAGCTAACTATGGCCATGTAGTCCAAGCCTTATTGAGTGGTTATGACATTAAATTTTTTTTTAACTGGTACAGGAAGAGAATATGACCTAAAAAAGTTAACTACCACTGCATGTTTCACAGCAGGTTAAAGAAGTGAAGCACCCAGCATCCACCAGCACATCTCTCCTTTATATAGAGGCAATGTTGGGATAAAGTTGTAGCCACAAGCACCCACATTTGACTTGCAGAATCATTTTTCTGAGTAAAATGTCAGCGTGGCTCTTTTTCTTTTGAAGGCAGACTGTGGGTGTCATCACCTCGACCACAAGATGTGTAAAAAGTTCACACGTCATTGCTTATCTCTGTAATTATTTCTACAGTAAAAGGTCACTTGGCTTTAAAAGACTTTTAAGAGCAGCAGGTCTTGTGGCCGTAGAAGATGGATGATGGTTTGGGCCTTTGTTAACTCATTTTTCACCTCTCTGCAATGACTTCTGAGGTTGTGGATGTATACAATATTTCTCCAGCCTGCTTGACCATCAGATGCTTAGATATCTGCCTAGAAACAGATATTCACAGTATGAAGTACAGTAGCATCTATACTGTATGTCCACTGCTATACAAGTGTTACCAGTGAGATACAGTCTTGGGCAAAAGCTTGAGAAGCCCAATGTTTTTAACAATAAGTTAACTTATCAACAGAGAATATACAGTGGAAGATGAAAAAAAGGTTTTTATTGTAATCAAATTGCTCAAATTGTTAATTGAAAAGAAAACCAATAACAGTGGTGGGTAAACCCCAATAAACAATGTCATCAATGTCTCAATAACGTGTCATCTGCCCTTGAGCATCAATTACCGCTTGACAATGACATCTCATGCTGTTCACAAGTGAGGTTCTGGGATAGAGAGTTATGAGCCTCTACATGGGCGGCACGGTGGCTTAGTGGTTAGCACGTTCGCCTCTCAGCGCTGAGGTCTTGGGTTCGAGTCCACATCTGAGCAGAGTTTCCATGTTCTCCCCGTGTCTGCGTGGGTTTCCTCCGGGGACTCTGGTTTCCTCCCACAGTCCAAAAAACATGGAGATCAGGTGGATTGGATACTCTAAAATTACCCTGGCGTGTGTATGAATGTGTGTATGTATGTATGTATGTATGTATGTATGCCCAGATATGGTTGGTACTCTGTCCTGGGTGATCCCCCTAGTGGTCGATGCAGTCCTCCAGGTGGACGGTCGCTTCCGGTTGAGAGTGGCTGCCGCTTCTCACCGGAGTGTGTGTATATGGAGTGTGTGTATATGAAGTGTGTCAATTGTAAAGCGTCCTTGGGTATCTAGAAAGGCGCTATATAAGTGTAATGTGTATGTGTATGTATGTATGTATGTACAGCTGATCCCAAAGGATTTCTGTGATTTAGGTCTGTAGAAAGTGCAGCCACTCCATTTGAGGTACCCCAGTCTCCAGCAGCCGCTCCCTAATGATGTGACCTCGATGAGCTGGAGCATCGTCATCCATGAAGATGAAATGAGGCCTGTGTTGTTCATGCAGAAGCACAATGACTGGATTAATGATGTTATTAGAGTAGTCTGGGCTTGTCACTGTACCATTCACACAGTGTAGGCAGTTCTGTATTGACTACACACACTAACACCACCACCACCAAAAGCCCCTCACATCTCCAACATTGTTGGTGACCATAATTTCTGTTCAGCATGAATCGACTTTCATCAGTGAACAGCACTGAGTTCCACTGGTCCCTTGTCCAGCGTAAAATGTGGTGTGGTCAGGTACCCTTACAGGTTGTCTAGCACACAGACCACACTGATGTAAACGGTTTTGAATGGTCTGATGTGACACTTGGTGCCTCTCACATCTCTTAAATGTGCCTGGAGTTGTGTGACGACATCATCCGGTTCTGCAGGGCACTGTTCATAATGAAGCGGGCATCAGTGTGGGATGTGGCCAAAAGAACGTCCACTTCTGTGCCTTTCTGTGACTCTTCCAGTCTCTCTGTATCTCTGTTACAACCTGGTGATGACACTCTGTGACACTCTAAGCTCAGTGCTCACTTCTGTCTGAGAACATCCTGTTTGAAGTCTCACAATGATGAGGTACTGTTGATCAGGTGTTAGGTGTGGTCTTCATGTTTTTACAGTAGAGGAAATAATTATTGAATCCCTTGCTGATTTTGTAAGTTTGCCCACTGAGAAAGATAGGAATAGTCTATAATTTTAAGGATCAAATACTTATTTCTCTCTGCAAAATGCAAATAAATGTATATATTTTATACAATGTAATAATTTGGATTTTCTTTTTGGTATTCTATCTCTCACTATTAAAATAAACTGACCCTTAAAATTATAGACTGTTCATATCTTTGTCAGTGAGCAAACTTACAAAATCAGCAAGGGATCAAATAATTACTGTATTTCCTCCACTGTATGTCAGAATGTGAACAGCCTGATGAGGAGTTTAAATACCAATTCTAACTGAAGCAGGACATTTATTTGTGGATTCATGGATCAAACAGCTGTTGTGAATTTTGCCAGAAGTACTGAAACATTGAAGAGTTGGCATTCAAAAGTTTAGAGAGGGTGACGTTAAGTTCACCTGTATAGGTTAGAGCACATTTTAGGTTCATCCTGAAATTTCACCCAAAAGCCAAATATCCCTCACTTTTTCTGAGTCGTTTATTTCAACCACATGGCAGAAAAGTTCCTCGCACCATCGCACAGTTGAACAATCACAGTGCATACAGATTTTGTCATTTGGATACACAATGTAAATGAATGAATACACCAAGACAGTGATTCCATATCCCAAAATCCTAAAACCAAACATTTCCTTATAACTATAAACACATTCTTGTTGATTCCACACAATTCATTTAGCAAAACTCTGCACACAGTTCTCACTGGGAACACACTCGCCTTGTTTCCCTAATTACCGGTCTCACTGATCAAAACTAAGTATGCCATAAAGCTAAACCATAGTCCCACATGTGAAAACACAATTCATCATAATTATTTACTCACTTCTACTAACTGCCTGGGGCAAATAAACTCACACTGATTCTAGAAAAAGGTGAACTTCAAGACATGATTTGTGCTTGCTTTGTGTTTACAGTACTGTATATAAGTCTACTGTCAACATGCATTACTGATGCAATACTGCATTTCCTTTTGTTTTGTAGCAGTTCTGATGTTTTTGTGACTCATCACTATTTGAGTAAACTTGTGAAGTTACATGGGTTTAAATGCCTGGCAAATTCAGTGGCTGTTTTTGAGTTTTTCTTTGTATTTTGAGGTCATTTGTGTTTCAAAGCACACAGTAAAGTCTGTGGTTTGTGTGCATACAAACCTGCTGTCTGTGTGGAGATGTGTGTGTACAGTTTTTCAGTCAAAAGTGTGTTTTTCTCTGCTGATTTAAGGTTTTGAGAATAGTGTGCGTGGTTAAGAGCTTTGAGTTTTAAGCTTTGAGAAGTATGTGTAATGTTTTTATAAATGTGCGCATCCAAATGAAAAAAATGCTAAGGCTAGTTGCGATGGCAGACCAAAACACCTCCAGATTATACTGTATTTAAATGTACAAGATCCTTATATATGTATAAGATCCTTATAAGATCCAGAATTAAATGGAATATATATATATATATATATATATATTTTTTTTTTTTTCCATTTAATTCTGCTTATCGCTGTCTCCCACACAACTGACACAATCTGCACTTTAATCTCATTGTATTCTATTATTATTACTCTATTATTCTACCCTTCTGTCCACCTGTGTGTGTGTATGTTACAGTAGTGTGTACATGTATGATATGTGTATGTACTGAAGTTCTTCATATGATATGAAGAGGCCTAAAACAAATTCTGTGTGTGCAAACATACTTGGCCAATCTAAATCAGATTTAATGGCCACATATGTTGATACACACACACTTTCCAGCTGTTAATGTAGTTCTGCTGTTATATTAGAAGTATAAAAGTACAAGTAATTACAAACAATAAACAAACAATATACAGAGAACCATTATATATGTACATACTGTTTACACTGACTGTGACAAAGGATAAGTAATAGACGCAGAATACAGAACACACAATACAGAGTCAGTTAGAACAGGTGATGTGATGTACATGGTAGTGAAAAACAACAGCAGTGTACAACTTCGGGAATGAGTTATGATGCACAGTGTTAGGAGGAGTGTAATAGCTGTCAGAGGAAAGCCAGGAGTATCTATCACCTAGCAGATGATATTGTTATCTGATATAGGCAGATTATGGCCAGAGGGCTAAAAGTCTGGATGTCTTAGTGTACAGAGCTCTGTAGTGCCTGCTTTGCCAGCATATCACTTATATGACCTGACAAATGTTTTTTTTTTACTCTGATCAACATACTGAACCACCCCCCCCAAAAAAAAACATTTGCATTTTAGCACTCCATGCATGACACATTTTAAATGGGAAGATGTGAGATCTAAGACTTTGAGGACCAAATTGTTATGGTCAGATTATGCCTGAGGGTTGGTGGAGACGGACTGAGTCGGGGTTCCAGAAACAATAGACTTTATTACAAAAAACTCAAACAAAACACTGTGGCAATGACTATGAAACACACATCTACCCTTGGCTGTGGTCACAAAACATGACGTGGTGACATACAGTGACTCATAAAGACTGGAAACATTAACAATGATTAACATGTAATGAGATGGCAGGGCTGTACAATGACGTTTTGTACAGAGCAACTGTAGAATGTACTGAAACAAGTGATCACAGCAGCTCCATCTCACAACTTATAGGATCTACTGGTGACACCTTAGAGTCAGATATCGCAGGACACTGTCAGGTCTTGTAGAGCTCATGATTAAGTGGGTCAGGAGGATCAACAGCATATTATTCATATTAGTATGTTATGTTAGGTTATGTTAATTACTGTAAAAGTCTGTTATTGTCTGTACAGTGTAATCATATATGAATGAACAGGAAGTTGTTGCTGCTAAAGAGAAGACTGAAGAGGCATTCAGTGTGTGTGTGTGTGTGTGTGCTGGACTCTGATCTCGCTGCAGATGTATTCCTCTTCTTTATTACAGTGCAAAGGAAAGTAAACAGAAAAGGTCTAAGAATGGCGCCATGACAGATTTCCCTTATCAACAACGGCCATGATTAGTATGTTTACTTTTCTATATGATGTGTCCATGTGTCATTTATATACTACAGAGTATCTGTGTCTGTGCAAAAATTAGTGCGCCCCTGTTTAGTTCAATGCGTAAGTGAACCCAACTTCGACAGAGAACAAACAGTTTTTATTTTATAGCACTTTTACTCTTTATGTACTCAGGGCTTGAATTCAGTCACTCTTTCCAGTGTAATACATGTTGCCAATTACTAGAAATTCTGCAGTAAAATTTGTAGAGAAATGCAATATTTTAATTTTTGTTAAGCTCAACAAAAGTCAATAAATTGTTATTTGATCTGGGGTGCAGTAACTTTTGTTTAGAATTGTGTTGGGAATTTTCATATTTGAACATTACTTGTTTCAAATGAATTAACTTCACAAAACATCCATCCTGGTAGTCAAGTATGTGGTTGGGTCTTGGAGTTATGTTATACAGATAACCATGGTACTTTCCAAAAAAGCCTTAAAGTACACTCCTTTAAGGACCATTTAATCATGTTTTTATTTTTCAGTTGTCATGTTCACATGCAACCATTGTCTTTAATAATTATCTTGAATAATTTGAATTTAATTTTGTGACCCTCCCACCAATTGCAGTGTCCTTGGCCCCGCCCCTGTCTCCATGTGCTTTCTATTTGTGTACATCTTCCATGTGTCTTGTTCACATCATGTCTCCACCCCCTATTATGTCACATCATTGTACAGCCCCACCATCTCATTACATGTTAATCACACATCGCTATTTAGCTCCCTAGTGGTTCCATAGACTTTTTGAGTCATTGTTTGTCGATCATGCCATGTGTACATGTCTTGATTGCCTAGTCTCAGCCACAGTGCTTGTTTGTTTTTGTGTAATAAAGTCTTGCTTCTGGAAGCCTGTCTCCTTGAACCCTCATGGAAACTGACACCTTTATAAGAACCAATTATGTATGCAATAGTTATTTGAGTTGTTGTTCTAAATACAATTACTCTCTTAATAAAAAAAAAAAAAACTTCAGATAAATATTGATTTGGTTGGATTGCACTTACTTTTGCCTAAGATAGCATGACTTGGAAATTTGATTTGATTTTGAATTGTTTAAAATTAATTGACTTGGTCATTTTATTTGTATTTCTCCAGATTTAATGGAGGTTTAGTGGAGAAACAAATGTTCTGGGGCAGTATACAGTCTCTTGTGGTGTTTCTTAGCTGTTCTGAGAGCAGCACAGCTCTGCTTAACCACAGCTCGAGGGTGGAAGTCTAAAGAGGAAACTGATAAAGCAAAAGATTTTACAGCAACATGTAGTTACTGTGCAGAGGTTGTGTGTATGTATCTCTCACAAAACAGGGTTTCTAAAATTCACACAGTAGCTACTATATCTATTTCTTTCTTTTGTACATGTAAGACATTTTGAACCTTGTAATGAAATGGATTTAAATCCCAGAGATGAGAAATACTTTTCTTTTTGTCTATTATTCTGCATAATATGACACATATGATATAAATCTTTTAAAAAGTTTAATCAGTACTTAATCAATGCTCTGGAATCTTTAAATGTAAACATAGCAAGCAAGTCAACTAGCCTAGTCTAAACAATGTTATCCTTGCCCATAACAAAACAAAGCAGTGTCCTACCACAAAAGGGCTGGCTGCTTTATATATATTTTCTTTAAATATGTAAATACACAAAAAGGCCTAAATATGTGGTAACTGGGGTATAAGTGGCCTTCCAGAGTTGGAGAAGGATACTCACTCTGCTTTATGTGGACTTTTGGAAGTTTATTTACACTTTGGTGGTCAGAATCACTTCTATAATTGATAATATAGAATGTGTTCACATTTCATGCAAAATACATTTGTACAAACATTAAATATCTTAGTTTTAGTTTAATATTGTAGTTTTGTGTTGTCTGTATTCTCATATTGTCCCTTCAGTTACATTTGTTTTCATCAATTTCTTTTAAATCCTGAATTGTGAATTGAGATTTCACATTTCCCAAAAAATATCCCTATCAGCCTCTAAACTGTATAATAAAATAGTTCTATAATACCACAGAAAAATTTATTTGACAAATTAACTAGACCATTTTCAAGAAGGTTTTCTTTAAACTAACATGTGCAACAGGTTTTCAGTCACAGAGCCTTTCCACCATGCTGTAACCCTCTTGCCTCTGCCATGTCCCTGACCCCGCTTCTGCACAAGTGCCTGGTTTGTTTACATTTCTCCATGTGCTCTCAGTTTGGTTACATCTTCCACGTGTCTTGTTCACGTCATTTCTGCACCCCCAGTCATGTCACGTCATTGTACAGCCCTGCCATCTCATTACATGTTAATCAAACATTGCTATTTAGCTCCATATTTAGCATTTCCTCAGGCAGTGTGAGTCATTGTATGTCACCATGTAATGTCTATGGGTCTTCACATTCACATTCATATTCACAGCTGCAGTGTTTTGCTTCAGTTTTGAGTTTTGTAATAAAGATTTTTTGCTGGAACCCTGATGCAGTCTGTCTTCTCCTACCCTCGCGGAATCTGACACATGCAAAGAACCATTTAAGCATGCAGTTCATTCTCACAGTTGTCATGATGTAGGAATAACAATTTATTTTACTAAAGCACTTCAAAAAGTATGTTAAAAATCATTTAAGCTACAAAAAGTGTTTTAGTTGTCATTGTTCTACAAATATTCATGACCTTTACAAAAGAACTTGAGCCATTTTTGAAGAACCATTTAAGTATACAAATGGTTATTTCAGTTGTCATGTTCTATATATAATCATGTTATAGATGTACCTTTAATAAAAAATATATATTTTTTTAAGTTCAAGAACCCTTTTTTACGAATTCAACTGGTTCTTTAACTTGTCTTGTTCTATGTGTAACCTAGATAGATTGGGCTCTTTTGAAGTTCTATTCTGAACACCTTTAAGTGCTGGACTGGGGCAGGGATGTTACTGGTCTGCTCTGGCTTAATGTTTAGCTTAGGCAAACTAATGAGTGGTGAGAGTGAACAGGGAAACAATATAAAACTGAGGAACAGAAGTTGAGCCAGACTGTACAGAGATGGAGTTCAGATCGCTGCTTTGGAGGAGGGGGATCACAGACGTTAACAGTGAGTATTATTTCAAACGTTGACAGAGATTTTAACTTTCTTTTGAATCATTATTTTCTTTCTCATCATCTGGAATGTTATGTATGTATTTTCCCTAAATAACTATGATTGTGAGAAAACCATATTTCTCAGAGAAAGTCAAAATGAAAGTCCCATCATCACTCATGTTATTTTAAGAACACTTTACAATCCATTATTTATTACAAATGATGTGTCTTCTGTAATCAGTCAGAGGTTGATGAATAGCTGTAAATGCCACAAAATGAAGGTGAACTCTGCAGTCAAGTCTTTATCAGTTCTTTAAATCAAAACTTTGGTGGTATTTCAAGCATCATTTACCAGAATTACCCACAAGCACTTGCAGAAGCAGCCTGAAGTGTCAGATTCTGGAGTTAGAAAGAATGAATTTACATAACAAACAGACAACATGTTTCATTTGCATGCCTGTGCATAAAGAAAAATGTAAAATGCTGGGTCATTTGCATTAGGTGATGTACAGAAAATAACTGACAGGTATTTGATAACACCTATGTAACATACAAGACCTTTCCTAATGAGTTTGGTATGGTGGTTCTACAGAGAACCCAGCTTAAATTAATATGTAAATTAAAGAAAATAAACTATACAATCTTAGACATAAGAGCACTAATGATCATTATGATATTGACATTCATAATAACAATGCACCAGAATTATACTACTAGTGTTCATGAACCATGAGGGAATGTGATGTATTTAGGTTCTAAGAATGTTAGCTTGTAGAATAAAACCCAACATTCCCATAAAAGAATGTTACATGAGAATATTCTTTGTAGAACAGCAAAACCTAAAAATGTTCTTCAGTCAGCATTGGATGATTAGGTTCCAAGAATGTTTGCAGTACAAAAATATTGTTCAGCAAATCCCATGATCCCATGAGAGTACATTATGTTTCTAGATTTCTTTAACATGCCTAAAAGGTTCCCAATTACAGTGGAACATCAATTATTGTCTACTTTTTTTCTGGGAAATTTTGTCCCAGTTATAGTTCATCCACCCAGTTTTCATCTGCATGCCCACGTAAAACGCCTCTAATTTTGCAATAACAAAGCATCCACCCACAAGTTCCTCACTCACCCATGCATTCATCATTAATTCTGGCTTTGTTTCTTGTTGTTTCTTTGGCTTTGTTTCTCATTGTTTCTCTGGCTTTGTTTCTTGTTTCTCTGGCTTTGTTTCTCATTGTTTCTCTTGCTTTGTTCTCATTGTTTCTCTGACTTTGTTTTTCGTTTTTTCTCTGGCTTTGTTTCTAATTGTTTCTCTGGCCTTGTTTCTCATTGTTTCCTCTGCCTTTGTTTCTCGTTGTTTCCTCTGCCTTTGTTTCTCGTTGTTTCCTCTGCCTTTGTTTCTCGTTGTTTCTCGTTGATAACTCTCAAAACAAACTAAAACACATCACACTAAAGCGACGGTGCACTACCACCTGAAAATAGGTGTAAAAACAAATAGAGGCTGAAAACGACAAAAACGGTTGTACAAAACAGACATTGCTGGCTGGACCACACTGGCACTCTCTAAAACAGAGTGTAAACCTGTAAGAGTGATGTTAGATGTTCATTTATCCATTTCATTAGTCTTTTGTATTTATTTCTCATTGTGTTCTGTATGTAAAACTATAGTTATTCTATATAAAATGTATTTTTGTTCATATATTTTTGGAGTGTCTGTAACAGATTAATTGGATTTACATTATTTCTTATGAGAAATATTGATTTAATTATCATTCTTTTTGGTTATCATCAGACACTTTAGAACCAATTAATGATGAAAACCGAGGATCCACTGTGTATAATACCAACATTTAAACATAAGTAATAACAAACAAACAAAATAAGTAAACCACATGCTGGTGAACTGTGCTCACATGAAAATAATTGTTTTTACTGTGTATTGTACTTTATAATGACAGCCTTGTTTTCTGTACAAGATAACAAATAGCTTAGCCATTGGTTGGTAGATGCGCTTAAAGTGCCACTTTTTAAAGAATGGCTTGGCAAAACATTTTTTACAGAATGATGCACTTAATCCAGATATAACTGATTAGTTAAGGGATGTTTATGCACAAATTTTTGCTTATTTATTTAGAACTGGAGCTGTAATGAACAAACATAAAAAACTCAATAGTCAGTTATAGTCCTGTTGTTTTTGTATAAATGCATCACCAGGACACTTCTCAGCCCAGTTAAACCACATCTAGATCTTCATTAAGGTCTCACAGAGTAGTTGATGTGGTTAAGTACAGTAAAACTTAAAAAGATGAAAAGCTCCCATGTCACATACCACCTTATTAATTAGAAATGCTGATCTACAATCAGGTTTTTAAAAAATATTATTTATTTCTAGGTTTTTGCCAATTTTATCCCCTTCCCAATGTAGTGGTAGCCAATTAGCCCATCCCCTCCGTTAGGCCATCACTTTGCAATGTCCCTGACTCTAGGAGGGTGCAGGCAAGCACAAGCCTCCTCCGTTGCATGTGATGCAGCCACCGCCTCTTTTCAAACCACTGCTGATACACCGACACTGGAGAGCCTAACGCGCTCGGAGGAAGGCACACAGGGTCCCCAGCTCCAATTGGACCAATCAGTAGATGCCTGAGCCAACGGACACTGCAACGTGAAAGTGATAAGGAGAGAGAGCGCCATCTACTCACCCAGAGAGAGCACTGCCAATTATTTGCTCTCTTGGGCCCTGACTGTTGATGGCAAACAGCATGACCGAGATTCGAACTTGTGATCCTCGGGTCATAGTGGTAGCGTATTTGCCTGCTGAGCCACATTGTCTACAATCAGTTTTAGTGTCAATGACTATCATAAATAGGGAGAAATCCAACATGTGACTGCCAGCTCTGCTAGTTTTTGAAATGTCTGCAAATAGCAGTGAGGTTTTAGTCATTTCTATAATTCCTAGTACATCATAAACCACACTGACTAGTCTCTGAGAACTTACCTCAGGATGCAGTTTAAGTGGGTTGAGAGATGATTTGGTCTTGTGTTTTGACAAAAAAAATATTGGGTGACTATTGACTTCTAGTGTTTGTATAGCAATATTAGCTTTGGACAAGCAAAACCTGTACATCAAATAATCATACACATTGTGTTAATTGATGGGATAATTTGGGAAAAGTCTTTCTATGGATTGGAAGTAAATCTTATATTGTTTTTTTTCATTGTAATAGTGTACGTTCTATCCTTTTTTAAAAGCCCTATTTCCAGAAAAGTTTGAAATGGAGCATGTATTAGGGTGACTCATGCACAGCTATGGCATAACATGGAAACTCAAAGCTGAGATATACTATTTTACAGCTGGAAGCAATGACCCTGAACTAGAAAAGCATTGTTGAAAATATGGAATGAACGGCAGTGTTGTTTACTGTGATACAGAGTATATTTCTTTGATGTGGCCACAGCAAAACAAATTTGAGGTCATGTTCAACACCTATTTGCAATGAAAGGAGAACATTATACATGCAGATCTATTAGGAACATGTGTGAACATTTCACAAAAAACACAAGGACACCTCCAACTCATTCCCATTATGTACAGTATGTGCGTACATCAACAACTTGAGCACAACTGCCCATATGAACAGATGACAGTATATAGAGCATCATAGAATCATCCAAAATGACTGAGATATTGACATACAGTATTCAAATATATACATATACTGACTGTGCAGAACTCTATATAGTAATGTCTTCTCAATATTTTAAGAGGATTACACATGTATTATGTGTACTGAGTAAGTTATTAACATTTGACATGATGCAGAGTAAACGGCCAGAGGATCACGAGTTAGAATCCCGGTCATGCTGTTTGCCATCAACAGCCGGGGCCCAAGTGAGCAAAAATTGGCAGTGCTCTCTCTTGGCAGGTAGATGGCGCTCTCACTCTCCCTATCACTCTCACATTGCAATGTCCACTGGCTCAGACGTCTACTGATGGGTCCATCAGAGCTGGGAATCCTGCACTTTCCTCCAAGTGCGTTGGCTCCCCAGTGACGGTGCATCAGCGGTAGTTTGAAAAGAGGCGGTGGCCACATCACACACAACAGAGGAGGCTTGTGACTTCAAATGTGCAAATGTTTATCTGGAGATGTGTTAACTAAATATAATCAATAAAACATGTAGTTTAACCAGGGGTGCACAAACATTTGCACAATACTGCATTTTCTCCACAGTTAATCAAAAACAGACTGTAATCAATAAAGAGTGTTTCTGTGAATAATTCAATCCACACTAACAATGCAGCCTTTTCTCTTCTTGGAACAGATCCTGGAGTTAATACAAAGACTCCTGCTGGGGTTTGTGGTCCGGCCACACCTTTGTCTCCTCTCGCCCGTCTCTACATCTATGCCCTGCATGGCTGTGTATGTGAGGTGGTCTTCACTGCGGCCTGGAACTGGTACGACACTCATGACCACAGGCTTCCTGGCCACACCAGCCTGTGGGCACTGCTCATCTACAGCTCTGCCATGTTCTTTATTGAGTTAATAAGTGCAAGACTACACCAGAGACATTACCCCCTACTGCTCCGCCTGTCTGTTTACACCCTCTTCATATACTTGTGGGAGTTCAGTTGGGGGTTCTTGCTGAGGCTGTTGGAGGCATGTCCCTGGGACTACTCACATTTTAGATATAATCTTCTAGGATTGGTGACACTGGAGTATGCCATGCCCTGGGCTGTGGCTGCTCTTCTAGCAGAGAAACATGTTATTAAGAACACTCTGAAGATACGATTAGATGTGTAATCAGTATCATCTAGAACAGGGTTGTCCAGTGTTATCCATAAAGGGCCACTGTGGCTATAGGTTTTCATTCGAAACAAGTTGAAGCAGACCTGATGCTACTCTTTTTATGCTCCTGTTCTATTACTTTGGTGGAATTCTGCAGCCATGCTGGCCCTTTGCAGATAAGACTGGACAGTCCTCATCTAGCTATTCAAACTATGAGACTGGAATACACTAATGGAAGGTGAAGCTATTGCAGATGGAGGTGTGTGTGGAAAACACCTAGATCATGAGGCTATTTTTATACAGTGTCACATCAAATATATATTATTATGAAAAAAAGTTCACTGTTGTTTGTAATTCAATTAAAAAAAAGCTAACTTTCAGATTTGATATTCATTATATGTAAAGGGACATATTTCAAGCCATTCAAAACATGAAAATAAAATTACAGAACCTTTTCCTGTGGAATAGACCATTAGCCAGGAAACGCTGCAAAATTTAGCATTTAAGCAGGATGTACCTTAATTACAGGTACTGAGATTAGCATGTAGATATTACAATGGAACCTCAGTTTTCATCATTAATAAATAAAATAATAAAAATAATAAAACATGTGGGTGGATGCTGTGTTTACGCAAAATTAACAAGTCATGTGGGCACTCTTATGAAAACCGGGCAGATGAACGATAACTGGGACAAAATTTTCCTGGAAAAAGTCAATAACTTCATTTTTTAAAAATAATTTTAATTGTACGATAACCAGGGCAAATGATAACTGAGGTTTCACTGCATTTGACATTTTGGATTCAAGTACCCATGTGAGGTGAAATAATCAATAGGGGAGCATCTCAAAGCCAATGACTGTGGAGATTTTACCCCGTTAACTTGTCTGTGTGTACTTTGCTGATTGTTGTTCAGTGTCTTGGAGAAAGGCACCATATAGAGATGCTGTTGGCAGGGCTCAGGTCTGCACTCATGATGTACATCCTATAAAACTAACATGTTTATTTAACAACTGCTAAATCTAGCATTTTTTAGTAAAGTCTTTGATATTTGACAGCCTATGTCCATGAAAATTAAGCAAAATTTCCTGTGAATTTAGTAGAGTCCTACTCATGGGAGAAAAAGTTGAAAATGTCTAATCTAGATGATGAGAGTTCTTCAGAGATCCAGTGTAGGCTTACTGATAGAATCACTGCAGAGATGAGCTCTGTACTGTTTACATAAGTGCCACTTGTCTAGAACCTTTCAATGAAGTCAAAGGGCTACTTCCAGACTATTACTACTACTGCACTCAGTGACTCACAAAACATGCATAAACACTTCAAAGACAAATACATGAATGTGCTGCATATCAAAGCATCATAACTGCTTTTTATAAAGGTTTTATTTTATACACCCTCTGAAAATGTGATGCCTTTTATGTCTTTTACAAAGGTTTGTGCATCCCTGGGTTTCTATTTTAAGTGAAAATAACAAATGTTAATTTTAGAGCAGAATTTCTACTTAGTTGTTACATTTAATACTTTGGATTTGCACCCCCCCCCAACATATTCAATTGAGTAAATAAGCAGTAAGTGTGTATTACAATTTGCAGCAATTCTCTCTACAGGAACATAGTAGAAAATCAATATAATAAATTGCTGATATGCTCATTAGGAATACATTCATTCATTCATTACATTGTGTTCAATTTAAATTGCAGTCTGTGCTACTGATGGTGAACAAGACCTCCCATTTCAAGGAAAAAGTGAAGATATTTAGTGAAAGATGAGTTGTTATGGTTCAAAAAGGCATTTTTCTCTCTGGGTCTTGAGCAACATACAAGGCAACACAGTCCTCAGACCTCCTCCAGTGATACCTAAAGAACACGTAGAGTATAAGCATTTTTGTCACAGAAACAGCCAAGCCTGTAAAGCTCAGCTGACGTCTTTCAAAAGCGTCATTGCTAATCACACTTTGCAACACCCACTTACTCAGTCTGTCCAAGTATTAGAAGACAGTCTCCCACTGAGAGATTGTACTCTCTTCCATTCATAGTGACACTTGAGGATCCCTCCTACAGCGAAGTGCAGAGAAGGAAATAAAATGTTGGTCTACAGACTAAGGACACCAAGAAAAAATAAATGAAGAACCAAACACTGTATATGCAAAACTATCCAGACAACCCTTCTAATTAGTGAACTCAGTTAATTTAAGGTCACTCATCTAGAGCAACCAAAATGCAAATATGCTTAATATACTGATGGTCCTCCAAGTGTCACCAAAACAGTTGTGAGGCAAGGACAAGATCTCTGAAGGTGTCCTTTTGCATCTGACACCAAGACTTTAGCTGCAGGTCTTTTACACCCTGTAAGATTGGAGATGGAGCCACAACATATTGTCTTCAGGTCTTTCACACTCAACATGTTGACAGGAAGCAACTGTTCTCCTACCATCAATATTCCAGACCTTATGACTCTGATAAGAGAAAATCATTTCATTTGTGTCTAGTCCAATGTAACTGTGTCCAAAGTCAGGCATCAGCTAGAGGGGTATAAAGTCCCCCAGAATTGGGCTGTGGAGCATTGAAACTGGTGTGATAAAGCTCCATCCAATACCTTTAGCATGAACTGTTGTGAAGTAATCCATAAGTAATCATCTGTGATCAGTACCCGACCTCAATTTTTTTTTTTTTAATACAAAGAAATAAATTTAATATAAAGAAATGCTGGACCAGAAGGTGTCTGGATAGTTTTAGAGAGATGGCATTCTGTACTAGGGCATCTCTAAAAATTTGAATATTGTGAAAACGTTCATTTGTTTCTCTAAATTAATTCAAAGAGGTAAACTGCACATTCAGTGGCAAACTGTTACAAGTGCATTCTGTAAAAGAGTGCAACGTGAGGTCCTTGTTACCCATTGCTATAATGCTATAAGTGTCTACAATGAGTCTCACTACTGCAGAGACTGTACTGATTCCCTCATATCTGAACTTTTGCTTACCTATCTGTCTGTCTGTCTGTCTCTATCTATCTAAGGTGCCATACAGAGGAGCTTGAAAAAGTGTGAACCCTTTAGAGTTTTCTATATTTCTGCATAAATATGACCTAAAACATCATTATGCAGTGTTTTCATTTCTCCAAATATAACGCTTTTCATTTAAACCAAAAAGTTATATTTTAGTGATTTTAGTCTATTTTAGTAAACTGCAGATGAGCAGTAATGTTCTTTTTGGAGAGCAGTGACTTTCTCCTTACGACCCTGCCATGCACACCATTGTTGTTCAGTGTTCTCCTGATGGTGGACTCATGAACATTAACATTAGCCAATGTGAGAGAGGCCTTCAGTTGCTTAGAAGTTACCCTGGGGTCCTTTTTGACCTCGCTGACTATTACACGCCTTGCTCTTGGAGTGATCTTTGTTGATTGACACTCCTGAGGAGGTAACAGTGGTCTTGAATTTCCTCCACTTGTACACAATCTGTCTGACTGTGGATTGGTGGAGTCCAAACTCTTTAGAGATGGTTTTGTGACCTTTTCCAGTCTGATGAGCATCAACTCCTCAGAACTCTCCTTTGTTCATGGCATGATACACTTCTACAAACGTGTTGTGAAGTGCAGACTTTGAAAGATCCCTGTTCTTTAAATAAAACAGGGTGCCCATGCATGTCATCCCATTGATTGAAAACATCTCACTCTGACTTCACCTTCAAATTAACTGCTAATCCTAGAGGTTCACATACTTTTGCCTCTCACAAATTTGTCATATTGGATCATTTTCCTCAATAAATAAATGAGCAAGTATAATATTTGTGTCTCATTTGTTTAACTGGGTTCTGTTTATCTACTTTTAGAACTTGTGTGAACATCTGATGATGTTTTAGGTCATATTTATGCAGAAATATAGAAAATCCTAAAGGGTTTTCAATCACCACTGTATATTGCATATTCATTACACTTCAAGTGACACATTTCAAGCCTTTTTTAAAATGTTGATACTATAAAAATTTACTTGAACTTCAAATGAAATATTCGAATAATCTCATCTTCTGAATTTCTGATTTTCATGAACTGTAAGTCATACTGATCAACAGTAAAACAAACAAAAAAAGGCTTAAAATGTCACTTAATGTGTAATGAAGTTAAAACATGAGCTTTTTGGATTAAAATATGACCACAAATGAACTAATTTATTATAGAATGTTATTAGCACTGTGTAGGGTGACATGTCGATGCAGAGTTTAAGAACAATACCAGCTGCCAGATCCAGCCATCAGTGGTTCTATTGGAAGGCGCAGTCTCTCCTGGACCATACAGTATAGTCTGAAATCAGAGAGGGAAGGATGATGTTATTGTAACAAACCATTGTGAAGTCAGTAAAATGTGGATCAGTGTGGATAACAACAGGATCAGAGAGCAACACTGTTCATTTGAGAAGTTTACAATGGAAAGATTTATTTGTGTTAATACCCAGCTCAGCTTCACAGCTCCTGTCTAGACTTTCTGATTGATCAGGCTACTTTGATTTGCCCACAATGGTCACCTCTGGAAAAGAACTGCGATTGGTTGACTTTCTCAAATATAATTGGCTCGTCTCCAATTGTTAGTTAACTCTTCCGGGGGAGATGTGTTCAACATACAATAAAAACTAATTCTGCCATAGAACAATGTTGGAAATCCAAACAGAGGAGACTTGATCATACCACATGGACAATGGAACCATTACATTTACATTTGTAGCATTTAACAGACACTTTTATCCAGAGCAACTAACATTTTGGGCTTAGGTGCCTTGCTAAAAGGAACAGTTTGGTGAAAACCACAACAGCTAATCTGTAAGATTCTGTAGTCTGGAGGCTGTTTGAATAAACCAAGACAAGTTTTGAACATATATTAATTAAAACACTTTGGGTGACTACTGATTTCAAGTGTTTGTTATCAATAATAGCTTCAAACTAATTCATATAGAATAAAAATGGCAACAAAAGTCAATACTGCTTACAATATAAAATGATAAATAAAAAACAATCTATAAATCCAGAGCCTAACCTTATTGTTCATATAGGAAAAGATTTTAGCATGAATTGTTATTATATTGGTTGTTCGAGGGCCATGTTGAATGTACTTATATTAGTGTACACTCTGCGACTGCTTATCAAAATAATTAAAATATACAATCAGATCAATATTGTCCAGTTCTTAATATTAAAGGACTCTGACTGGATTGTTGGATTTTGTAGGCCTGCTGTATCTGTACTGCAGTGAATACAATAAAAAAAAGGTGCTGAAGGAAGTCATGTGAACAGTGCAGCCAGTTCAGCCAGTTCAGTTTGGCTGTGATGGTCGTGAGAGTGGACATGTTTCTCTTTTCCTCTTTTTTCTATTCCCTGTTAATCAAGTGTTCGGTTTGTTCTTTGACTCATCCTCTTTCTCCCAGACTGTTCTCAGATAGGACTGATGAGTGAATTTAATCACTTCCATTTCTTTGAGTGATTTATCATATTTCTGTTTTGTTTAATTTAAGAATTGCTGGATGTTTAATATAACAGCCAGGTTTAGAATTATACTAAAAAAATTAAGTTTCATAATATGTTCCCAGGGACTGATGACTCAAAAAGAGGCAGTGAACAGCTTAGAGAGATGAGGAAAAAGTGGGCATGTTTAATGGTGATCAGTACAAAGGCAGCGAGAGGGGAGAGAGATAGCCTCATATGCCAAATATGGAAGATACGAGAGACAGTACTCAATAGACTGAAAGAAAAGGGGCTGAAGATACAGGTTAGATCAAAGGCAGATCTCATGATTATCTATGTATGACATTAAGTAATAATAATAATAATAATAATAACACACAAAATGTTTCAAAACATGGTAAAAAGAAATTTATATAAATGAGTCAGAGGGAAGCATGAAGTGCTCTACAATGTCCTGGTACACAGCTGCACTGACTTTGGACTTGATATAACACAGTGAACCAACACCAGCAGATGAAATGGCTCCTCAAACCATCACTGATTGTGTCGGCACTAGAGGTGGGCGGATCTATCCAAATATCGATAATATCGATACCAATGTTGGTATTGGTATTGAACAATACTCGTGTAAAAACATCGATACTCAAGCTTTTTTCTCTCACGCATGCACTGACTGCTGCACACGCGGATTCATGAAAGTCTACTCTCTGTAAGAGCAGCGCTGCGCTGTGTCACGTGGCTCAGCAGCGCCAGCCAAACAGCCATGCAGGGCTCAGCCTGGCCCGCCCACTCAGCGCTCTCCTCAAAGATTGTTTTAATTAGCTTTAAGTTGTATTTTTTTGCACTCTTTATTTAAGAAAAAAACGTACAGTAGTGCACTAAAGGTAAGGAATTCGTTATTTTTTGTATTATTTTATTGTATTGTTCGACCTGAAAAACAGAATAAGTTTGAAACTGTTTACAGTATTTGTTGTGATGTGTTAATTTTGTTGTATTGTGGTTTGTCAGACCACTACCTCAGGAGATTTTGTTTTAAGTTGTGTTGAGTGATATTTTTTACACTCTGTTTATTTAAGAAAAAACAGAATTGCACTGAAAGGAAGAAAATTCCTTATTTTTATTGTTTTTCCTAATAAAATTGAAAAAAGAAACAAAGAAAGAAAGAACTAGAAACGATGTCTAGTGAGGGGAGAATTTTTATTTTATTTTTGTGTTGTGGTTTCTCTCCTTTTCTACCTCAAAAAATATTTATTTTCCTAATGTTAAGGCAAACTTTGTTTTGTTACTGTTCCGTTGTTTCTAAACAAAAATGTTGATTGTGATATTTTGTTGTCACCTACAATGTTTGGTGAAATTCTATCCTAGGTGTTTTGGATCCTTTGGATCTATGATGCTTAAATATTAAAAAGTTTCGATATCGGCGATACTGGCCCTGTATTTATTGGTATTGGATCAATACCAAAATTCCGGGTATCGCCCATCCCTAGTCGTCACTCCATGCTTCCCTCTACTGATAAGCTTTATGGAGATGCAGATTTCATTTTCCAGCAGGACTTGGCACCTGCCCACACTGCCAAATGTGCCAACACCTGGTTTAATAAACACAGTATCACTGTACTGAGCAGTAAACTCACCTGACCTAAACCCCACAGAGCATCTATGAGCTATTGTCAAGAAGAAGATGAGAGACACCAGACCCAACAATGCAGACGAGCTGAAGGTCACTATCAAAGCAACCTGGGCTTCCACACCACCTCAACAGTGCCAGTGATCACCTCCATACCACCTCAACAGTGCCACAGGCTGATCACCTCCATGCCACGCAGCAGTGATACAGTAATTCATGCAAAAGGAGCCAGGATCAAGTACTGAGTGTTTATACTGTACATATTTTTCAGTAGAACAACATTTATGTATTAAACATAATTTTTAATTGGTCTTATATAATATTCTAATGTTCTGAAATACTGACTTTTGGGTTGTCATTTGTATTTATACTTGTAAGAAACAACATGTGTGTAATGAATCTATATAATGTATGAGTTTCACTTTTTGAATTGAGTTACTGAAATAAATGAACTTTACAATGATATTCAAATTTTTTAAATGCACCTATAGTGACATTTCAATAATTATTTTTGTTTTTCTGTTGATCAGATGGTCTGATATCTCACGAAAAGTTTCCATTACTAATTCAAATATATAGTAAGAATAATGAAATTCTATTCAAATAGTATTAACATTAAAACAAAAAAAGCATGAAATATGTCACTTTCATGTAATGAATATAAAATATGTGACAGTTTACCTTTTTGAATAAAATAATTAAAACAAATGAACTTTTTCAAATATTCAAATTTTTGGAGATGCACTAGTATAGTTCCTTCAAACCGCTGTGATTGGCCACTAGTTTTTAGACTACTTTCAGCTTACATGGGGAATACATATTATGCAGACATTGAGCTGCAGATTTTTTCATGACTTGGCAACCTTGGTTTTTGTGCTCATTGTTACTGTAGGTTATTAGATTAGATTATATTAAACTTTGGCCAATATGATTGCACATAACGGAATTTGACCTCCGCATTTAACCGATCTGTGCAGTAAAACACACACTAATGAACATGTGCCCAAAGCACATGAGGTTAGGTGCCTTGCTCAAGGTCATGTCAGTCATGACCTGAATGGGGATCGAACCTGCACCCATTTGCTCACAAAACCAGAACACTAAACCACCAGGCCATGGGTAATATGATATGAAGTAGCATTCTGGCTCATTTAAAACACTTTATTTTTTTATCTTCAGACTGTAGATTGTGTCAGTTGTCTATAGAAGAATGCTAACATAAGTTAGTTTCTAACTTTTGCCTGAAGTTACAGTTTAGCTAATTAATGTTAACTAGCTAAAGCTAGAATGTTCCTAACATTAGCTAACAAATGATAGCTAGCCAATAGCCGGCATTTTCATGTCCAGTGTGTATAATGTTAGCCAAAACTGGTGTTCAGCTATGAGCTGTGAGACTATGTAGGATAAGCTGTAGACTTTTACTGTTTTGTTTTGTGACACTGTAGAGTTTGATTTAAATGATCTTTTATGTGGTTGTGGCAGTTTAGCTGGTCTTTTCCCTGTTTGATATTAGCTTTCATAATAGCCTTCACTTTGTTTACACTCAGAAATTCAGGGCTGTACCTGGGTGGGTGGCTGCACAATATTAAAATTCATATGTGCTGAACGCAGAGTAATTGTATTATTTTAAATGTGTGACTACTTTCCTGAACTCGTATCAGATTTCTTTCAAAAAGTTAACAAGAGTGAAAAGTTGAAAATTTTGAGAATTAAAATATAGAGATAATATTTTCTGTGGTTGTCATGTAGGCTTAATACTGTTTATGTTGTATTAAAGAAGCAGGTGGAGGTCAGGAGGACAGTGGGTAGGCAGGATATGCAGTACTGGTCAAAAGTTTTAGAACATCCTATTTTTTCCAGTTTTGTATGTAAAATGATTGAGTTTAATGTCTCATTGACTCTGAAATGAAAGTATAGGAGTTAAATAAGAACTCATGGAATCAGTTTATAGACCTAAATGTGTCTAAACTTTGGACACAAAGTGGCACCTTTGTCAGATATAACAGCTGAACACACTCGTGACATTCTGTCTACAATAGACATCAAACATTCTTCAGACAGTTCTTCACTAATCTGCTGCAGAACGTCACTTAAATGTTGGCACTTGTAGGTTTGCTTTGCTTTTCACTTCATCCCAAATCAGCTGGATGGGGTTTAAGTCTGGAGACTGTGCTCCACTCCATGTTTTCAAGCTGACCATCTTGTTGTTTTTTCCTGAGGTAGTTCTGGCCAATGATCTATATTACTGGATAGGACACACGTGACTTTTGAACGCACCGGCAAGGAGCCTCCATGTTGTGTGGAAGCAGGGCAAGATCAAAAGGAAGCCAGCGTTTACAAACAACGAAAGGGCTGCAATGCTTTGCGTTTTATCGCTTTACTTATCAGAATTCTGTCAGCAGAGACCAGGGGATCACATTCCACAAGTATGTATTCATTTTAAAATGATTTATTAGGTAAAAAGTTCAGACAAAAGTTGAACAAATTAGTTCTCTTTCAAGGACAGTAAAGACATGCCCACATACATGTACTGATGCTGTATTATGTATAGATCAGTACCTACTACAGGGTTCCTGTGAATGCTTGCAAAGTCTTATAAATTCTTGTATACAACCTTGGTCAAAAATAATGTCTATAATGTCTTATTCTACAGATGGAAGTCTTGCTATTTCTTATATGGAATATTTCTCTTCACAAAGACATTAATTGGCTTGAATACAAGTAGTCAGGTATAACTTAAAGGTGTGAAAACATGTAGAATTGTATGAATGTTAATAAATGAACTTAAACATTAAAAAACTGGTGCCTTTTAGTTAGAACAATAACACTAGCAACAAAATACAGGATTTCCATGAAAATGTATTATTACAAGTATTTCAATACTGCAACATTAAATGAACTCAGATGATAGCATTGAATATTTCTACATTTACTTTAATATGTATGAGGTCTCCGTGTTCTTTACTTTGGATTAAAACAGTCGACAGGTTGAAAAAATTGATAATTTGTGTAGAGCTATCGGTCACTGGCTAGTATCAGCAAGGCAAGAAAACATGGCTATATTTATGTCAATGGCCATGCAATAGCAGCATTACATTACATTTAGCGGACGCTTTTATCCAAAGTGACTTACAATAGTGGGAAAATACAAATGCGAAAAGAAATAGAGTTGTACTAGTATTTACTAGTACTAAGCATTAACATTTCGATATCAAGTGCTGAGTGCATATCAGTACTCATGGGGAGTATTTGGGATCACTAGAGCAGGTTTTCTTTGAAGAGCTCGGATTTTAGGAGTTTCTTGAACCCAGTGAGGGACACCTCTGCTCTAGTGGCAGTAGGCAGCTTGTTCCACCATCTGGGAACTACTGAGGAGAACAGTCTGGATTGCTTTGTGTGAATGTTAGGCAAAGCAAGGCGACGTGCAGTGGAGGAGCGCAGCGACCGGGCAGGGACGTAAGCTTTTAGGAGTGAGTGCAGATAAGGGGGAGCCTGCTCTGTCATCACCTTATAGGCGATCATGCAGGCTTTGTGTTTGATCCGGGCAGCAATCGGAAGCCAGTGTACCTCAATGAGCAGTGGGGTGACGTGCCCGTTTTGGATGGTTACAAACCAGACGTGCTGCTGCATTCTGGACCATCTGTAGTGGTTTAATAGTGCAGGCTGGGTTACACAATTGTAATAGTGCAGGCTACACAATTTAATTATTTGTCTTCTTTGTAAATAACTTACATTTTGAAAAACGGATTATTATTAACGATTTTACAGCCATTAGAAGTCATGCAAGCAGTAAGGCCTAGAGAAAATGTCCGTTACGACGGATGCGAGAGCCGATCGTAGCCTAACATGTCATCAACCATTTTAATACTTTGATTATTGTTAAAGAGCTTTTTATCCTCTTTGTAAAGAACTTTAAATTTTGAAAATCTGACAATTATTAGTGAAGTTAGAGCTTTGAGAAGGCAGCAGTGCTGCTATGTGCCATTGTTTACAAGCTTCACTTCCACACAACATGGCGGCTCCATGACGTTGCACCGGCCTCAATGCTAGCGAATAGGCAGCGTCCAGGCTTGGACTTGTTTTGGGTCATTATCTTCCTATAGGATGAACCTCTGATCAACTATTATGTTAAACATACACATACCTTAATGATTGTAAGACCTCAGTTCACTGAGGCACACACTTGCGCTGTCCTGGGAGAAGAAGACTCTCCTGCTTGTCAATGTATACATGTGCAAGAATGTGTGCATCAGTGAACTTAAACATAATTTGCACTTGCAACAGAAAATCACTTAGTCCATGTCTGGGAAAGAGCCAATTTGTATTATCTCGACAGCTACAGGCTACACTGGCTACTGTGAAAGGAAACACTCAAGTGCCATAAATGTAACACTTCTTAAAATCAAATTAAGTGAAAGAAAAGGCTACGTTGACCAGCAAATGTGGGATATCTGGCCCCACCAGCCATGACTATGTTCTGTGCTTGTCCATACAGACCACTACCAATCCAAAGGGTAAAACATTCATCCATTATCTACCGCTTCCTCCTTACCTCAGTCTCGAACTGAGCTCCAAACATGTCCACAGACCGTCCACTGGACAGTGCAGATTTCTGCTTCTCTATCCACTCTCTGAAGCTGAATGGGGTCATTACATTCATAGTGTTGAGTGAGAAAGGAGCTGGCTTGATGGGGTCGGCTGTGTCGGCAGTCATACAACAACAAATACTTCATTTAAATAATACAAAGACAGAAAACTATAGAAATAGAAAACAATGAAAGCAGACATAGTGCCTTCCATATTTATTAAGATATTGACTTTTTGCCACATGCTCTAGGCCTGTGGATGAAAGATAAAAAATCGCAATGTTATTTGAATCTGACTGAGTGTAAAGAGGCACAAATAACTATTTTCATTGTTCAGATACTTATGAAGAGGATATAACGCACATTTAAACACGTGTAACGTTGTAAGAAAGTATGTGAGAAACTGGAGACAATGATAGGAGCATTGTACTATATTCATTCATACACGATTCACAAAAAGTGAGGGATATTTAACTTTCGGGTGAAATTTTAGGATGAACCTAAAATGCGCTCTAAGCTTAAACTTTTGAACGCACATGTCCAACTATTCAGTGTTTCAGTACTTCTCTGTACAACTTGCTGTTCTCTAACAAGGAGCTTAACGGCAAAATTTACAACAACTGTGTGATCCATGAATCAACTAATAAATGTCCTGGTTCAATCAGTGTCATGTCAGACCATTCAAAACCATTTACATCAGCGTGATCTGCATGTTAGGTACCCTGACAACACCACCACGCAAAGGTGTCATCATCTAGCATGGGCCAGGGAGCATTTACGCTGGATGAGGAACCACTGGACCTCAGTGCTGTTCACTGATTAAAGTCGATTCATGCTGAGCAGAAATTATGGCCACCAACAATGTTGGAAACGTGAAGGAGACACT
>BRDA01067327.1:0-10394 GCA_036984385.1 Crenuchus spilurus | reverse complement strand
TCTTTTGGCCACATCCGACACTGATGCCCGCTTCACTGTAAACAGTGCCCTGTGGAACCGGATGATGATGCCACACAACTCCAGTCACATTTAAAGGAGGCAAGAGGCACCCAAGTGTCACGTCAGATCAATTGAAACTGTTTATATCAGCATGGTCTACATGCTAGACAACCTGCAAGGGTACCTGACCACACCACCTGTCACACACACAGGTGTCATCATCTAGCATGCAGGGAGCATTTACGCTGGATGAGGGACCAGTGGACCTCAGTACTGTTCACTGATGAAAGTCGATTCACGCTGAGCAGAAATTATGGCCACCAACAATGTTGGAAACGTGAAGGAGACACTTTGCATCAGCTACTGTTGTCACTAGATGTGCCTTTGGTGGTGGTGGTGGTGTTAGTCAATACAGAACTGCCTACACTGTGAATGGTACAGTGACAAGTCCAGACTACTGTAATAACATCCTTAATCCAGTCACTGTGTCTCTGCATGAATAACACAGGCCTCATTTCATCTTCATGGATGACGATGCTCTAGCTCATTGAGGATGCATCATTAGGGAACGACTGCTGGAGACTGTGGTACCTCAAATGGAGTTGTCTGTACTTTCTCCAGACCTGAATCCCCTAGAAAACCTGTGAGATCAGCCAAGTCACTGTATAGAGACTCATAACTCTCTACCCCAGAACCTCAATGACCTGAGCACCGCCCTTCAAGAACAGTGGGATGATGTGCCTCAGCAGACAATAAGTTGACTTATGAACAGCATGAGATGTTGTTGTCAAGCTGTAATTGATGCTCAAAGGCAGATGACACATTACTGAGACATTGACATTGTTTGTTGGGGTTTACACACCACTGTTGTTGGCTTTTGTTTCAGTAAATTGTTTGAGAGGAAATCACCACTGTATGCTTCTAATCAAATGCCCAACTTTCATGATATAACATCACTGCAGCCTGAACTTTTTACATTTTCCTACATTAACTTTTTGTGAGTAGTGTATATTTTACAGTATTTAAATTGTATTTAATTCATTATTTTATGGCTTACCTGGGTCAGGTTTTCCAGTCTTATGCTGCTTTGAGGCCATAAATCTGATGACAGAAAGTTTCATCTGTTCACATGATTGCATTAAAGAGAGGTTTTAGAGGTTTAATGCCTTTTAGAGGTTTTTAGCCATGAATTGGTTAAAAATACACGTTGTTTAATGAGACAACTCTCTAAAATATAATGTTAAATCCATTCATGGGGCTATGTTGTAAATCAGGGATAGTCATTGCGGCCCGCCGTGCTTTATATGTGGCTCTCGTGACCGGTTACGAAAGTACGGCAGCACAGCCAAAGTATTTTAAAAGCATGCTACAGAGACATATACTGTAATGCGCTTTACATTCCAAGCACTTGCCCTCTATTTCTCATTTTGCCTCAATTAAAGTTGGTTCCAAATGGGGGGTACTGTGGAACCTGGCAACACAGGAACTGTTTCCAACAGCAGGCTGCACGAAACTCTGCTGTTGCCAGGTTCACGGTTTAACACTTATAAAAGAACTAATAAAACACTCATGTTACCATATTATTAATGACTTTAAGATACATAACAATAATCATAATAAATCCTTTATAAACAAAATACTAAGTCGTACACTCGTACACAGTTGTTTTGCCATTCGCTTCAAACGTGTGACAGACATATTCTGGGCTAGTTTAAGCTTCTAAAGGGCAGGTTTTAGACTGACTTTAGGCTGGATATTTTTGTTGGACCTGGCAACCCTGCAGCAGTGTGGCTACATGGCAGCAGCAATTCTATAAGCTAGCTAGAGCAATATATTCAGTGCGCAAAGGTTTAGTTCATAGGTGGGCTGTTTATTTTTTTCCATTATTTGAGTGACTTGGGGTGATATTGTGGCTCTCTCTTTGACTTTGATCTGTCAATATGACTCTTTTGAAAAAAATAGCGAGGATCACTGTTGTAAATAGACCTCAAAGAAAAGTATTTTGTGTTGTAAACTTTACAAAGTGTGTCTCTAGAACGGAGGTTTTCACATAAAATTGTTTACATCTCAGCAACTGAATTGTGTAAAAATTTTGTTTCCCTTTAACACTTTTATACATTCAGAACTATCACTTACTCCTCAATAACTGGAACCAGTTGGGTGCCCAGATTCTCGCAGTAAAACCAGCGTTCAAACAGAATGTCTGTGCTGTTATCCACGTAAAACCTGCAAATAAATCCATACATTTTGTTTGTATGTAAAAGATGTGATTTGAAATGAAATTGAACTTGACTGTGATTAACTATGTAATTAATTGCAAAATGTAATTTACATTAGTATATCAAAGGACGGTAATATCTCTAATCTTATAAAGGTTATTCCCCTAAACAATAAGCTTATTATTCAGTATCCACTATGATTTATTCTGCGCCCACTGTGAATTACTCAGTATCTACTATGAATTATTCAGTACCTTCTATTTATTATTCTGTATCCACTATGAGTTATTCAGCATCCTCCATGCATTTCTCAGTAAATACTTATTCAATATCTATTAGGAATTATTCATCATCCAGTTTGAGTTATTCACTGTCCACTATGAATAATTCAGCGACTACAGCAATCTGTTATGAATTATTCAGTATTCATAATGAAAGTTCTTGACTTATCAGACTGATGAGTTGATGTGTAGACCTTCATACAGATTACTACAAATTTTCTAAAGATTACCACTTAACATACTCAAGAGCAGTCAAAGGGTCCATTAATCACTCCTATAATTCAAGAATAGATGTGCATGTGCTTTATGATCCTTACTGTGATATGATGAGCCTTGGAATGTTCACCTTGTGCAGTTTTGGCTGATTTGTGATTTATTAAGGAAACAAGATTCAGTTACCTTAAGCAGTCTGTCTCTGAGAGAAGTCGTCGTCGCTCCACCACCAGCCCCACCGTGTCAGCTTGTCTCTGAGGAGAGTGGGGGATTCGTGCTGGCAGCAGAAACATCTGGCAACCACAGCAGGACAACAGTGTGCGAGAGTTAGACAGTCAAAAGCATCCAAACACCCACAAGAATGAGAGGATTGGCAGGTGGACAGGAATAAAAGACTGGCGGCAGCACTATAGCTAAAATAGCACTAAAGGACTGGCTGCAGTGCTTTAAAGGTATACAGAGTGTGATCACTGTGTCCGCCTCAAGATAGTGAAATAATTAACAGCACACATTTCATGTTATTTTATCATATTTGTGTCAGGACAGTAGAAGACTCTATATGGTCAGCAGGAGTCAGAAAATACATTTAGTCACCTATATAATCAGCCATATAGTCACCTAAATACTTGTTTCTGCACAAATGCTACTAGAACTAGAACTAAGATCCAGATCTTAATTAAGGTCTCAGAGATCCTAAGGTTTAGGACACAGTATGACTTACTGTGAGTCTTAAAACATGAATACAATCCCACTGTGTAGCTAAAAGAATAAAGAGTAAGACTGATGATCTCTAGTCTGTCTTTTTGTCTGTGACCATCATATTAAATTAGTGAAATATTAGCCTCATAGCTAAAGTTCTACACTGAACATTCAGACATCAGAGAAACAAACATACCTTGACTGACTGACTATGTGAGTGAAACAAGTTTGCTGGGTCTGAATTATAGAGCTGTCACAGTAAGTGCATAGTGATGATGCCTACCTCTCCTTCACGGATGTGAACGTCTTTATGTTTGCCGTTCTCTATCACTTTCAGGACCATATCACCTCGAATCTGGTAAAACAGCTAAGAGAGAATGGACCAGTTTATCAGCTTTGTTTCACAGTATGTACTGTATAAGGTTTACTGAAATGATTTAGTTTACATTTTTACATGCATGCAGTAACACATTTTATGTTGTGAATATGTAGACCATTCACGAGTGATAATCTTATGGTGCAGTTTTACATCTGTATGCTTGTGCTGACCTCTACTGACCAAATCACTAAGACTTGATTCAGAATGTTCACATACTCAATAACCCAATAGTGTGCTTACTTCTAACCTGCAGCTTAAACATAAGTGCACACAGTGTTTCTGTATTCTAATGATTACCCAGAAAGTAAACCATTTCAGGACTTTGAGGTTGCAGCGACTCAGCAGCAGAAAATTCTGTTGTCCCTTTGAGACCATTTTGCCTTTTTTCTTTTAAACCTTTGAACATTTTGTTATATTTGCATACATTGGAACTTCATCATTTTCAGGCTTGTCTCTGACTGACTATATCTAAAGATGTGCCAAAAAAACAGAATAACCCAAATAAAACTTAAAAATCAAGCAGCATACTTGATGCAGTAGTTCACCCATAAATCATATACAGAAAATTTTACCTTGGATGCAGTCAATCAACAGACATGTTTGCAAATATTCATTCTTTAGTTTAGAACTGGAGCATTGATAATAAACACTCGAGTCTCCTAAGTGACATTTATTATGATTATTTCTGTAAAAATACATCTCCAACCTTCTCTGCGCATGACTTACTGTGAGGGTTACAGGAAGCCACTTCAGACAGCATTTCAGAAAGCATTGGAACACTTTAAGTTCAAGTACATAAAATGTAAACTGGAAGGATGCTCTATAATTTTATAATTTTACTACTCTAGTTATAGAGCATCCTTCCAGTTTACTTTTTATGTACTTGAACTTAAAGTGTTCCAATTTAGTCCCAAGTAAGTATACTTGTAGTGTACTTGCTAAATAAAAGTACACTTAGGGAAATACTTTTATTATACTTAAGTATACTTATAACATGTACTCGATGTATACTTGTTTTTGCTAAGGGAAGACATGTAGGAAGACTAACATCAAGACTCTTCTCTGTCCTAGCACCCAGGTGGACGAATGAATTATGTATAATTGTGTATCTTTCCTTCTTTCTAGGTATTAGTGATGGTTTAGTTCTAACAGTGTCTGAACTGGAGTAGTTTGGACTCTAACCTGTCTGTACTAGCTGAGATAATTCTCTTAATGGAAACAAAACACGTAAATAACTACTTGGCTATTTAGGTGAATGAATTACAGCCTCAACAGCTCCAGTTCTAAACTGAAGAAGCAAGCTTTGTACTCCAAACATGTCTCAGCTGGTCAACTACATCTGAGCTAAAGTTGAGTAAATGTGATTTCTGGGTAAATTCCTTTAAGCTCTATGTACTCTTTACCTCACAGAAACCTTAACTTAGGCATCAGTATCATTCATACACTGTGTGCCTGTGGCTAATACCGGTCACAGCTGTGAAACAACAGGAGACAATAGAGAACAAAAACAACACACCAGAGTCTCTGACCCCAGAAGAGAGGAAGTGGTTAATAAATGCAGAAGAGAAAATGACTTTGTCATCATTACGGAAGCTGATGTGAAAGACATCTGCAGTTTAGAGTCTAATTCCAAACATACTTAACATTGTGATAATTAACCCATGAATATACATCAGCTGTTCAGTAATGGCAAAGACTTCACAAACTACACTTAATACAGTGTGGTAATATGCTTTAATTCCTATAAAATGAAGATTAATTATGTACTACAGTCAGTGTATGGGAGAGCTTTTTTTTTACATGAAATAAAGGGCAATTATATTTTTACTTAAAGAAGCAAACTCAGTGACCACTGTCACTGTAACATCTCATGTAAAACCTATGAACAATCACGGATGAACATACAGTACTTGGTACTGGCAAGAACCTCTGGCAATGATGATGTGCATCAGGATATGGATGTTACAATAGCAAAACTCTCAGTGGTGTTATTATGCTACTTGTTTCCATTAAAGTGAAAACGGCTAATGGATAAAGATAGATTACAAAACTGCCATCTAGTGATTAGATTAAATTCAAATTTGTGCCACAACGACACAATGGAATTTGACCTCCACATTTAACCCATCTGTGCAGTGAAACACACACACACACACACACTAGTGAACACACTAGGCTGTGAACATGTGCCCAAAGCGGTGGGCAGCCCTATCTATGGTGCCCGGGGAACAGTTAGGGGTTACTTGCCTTGCTCAGAGGCACTTCAATAATGATTTGCCCGAGGGTCGATTTGGCAACCTTTTGGTCACAAGACCAGATTCCTAACCACCAGCCCATGACTGCACACAAAAATGCACCACTATCTACCACCAATCTTTACATGTAAGCTTTTCACTAAAACTCATGTGTTTTTCAGAATTGCTTCAGAATCACAAAACATAATTAATAATATATTCTCACACTCCAGGTTTTTCGATGATAAAATAGTTAACAATGGATTGGGCCCATATCATGGAAGACTCTTTACATTTGTAGCTGGCCTCTGTTTCATCTAAACTAGTGTGGAAATGCATAAGTTTGGCTGATTTAATGTAAGTGTATCTGTATTTGTAAACGGGCTTTAATCAGGACTGCTTTTTGAATGAGATCAATGTGTCTTAAAGACACAAATGCAGGTTTTTTAATTCTACAAATTAGAGGAAGGTTGAGAAATGGTCATATAAACTCATGTTTATAGTCCATAAGCCCACAGAAATGCCCTAAGTGAACCTTAGAGAAAAGACGAGGAAAATGCAGCTTATGGGCCCTTTAAAGATAATTAGTGACCTTTAACATCCTTTAAGGTTTCTGGGAACTTTGAAAATGAAATAGATATTAAAAGTGAATAATAATGTGACCTACACGGCACTATTATTTATAAAAGATACAACACATAGAAAATGACCAGAATGTTTTTAAAAGAGGGTTCAAAGTTTTAGAGATTTTTTTTTTATTTATTTATTTTTATTAAATTGTCTCCACTGGAGCAAATTAAACACTGAGGAATTAAAATGTCATCACTCAGAGTAAAAATAGCTATCTCAACAGCCTGTTATTTGAAAGCACTGATCAAAATTGAAAATAATTTTAAATGAGAGTAAAAGAAGTGAAAGAAAACTTTGAAATGAATATTTCATCACCCTGCATATTAGACTTGTTTGACTGTCTGCCAGAAGTGAACCAATTATTATGAGCACATTATGTAATTGCAGACCACTGAAGAGCTGATATTATACCTGCCTTGACCCATATTAGTAATTCTGGTATGGAGAAGGCTTTACTGAAGCATAAATCAAAGAGTACAAATCATCAATCTATTTATTTAGAATCACAATGATGACCCAAATTTGCCCTCCAAACCATTGTTTTCCAGTCATACTTCACCTCTTCACCTTCTTCTATGTGGTAATCCTTCCGTATGTTGGGGCCACCAACAAACATGATGTTTAGCTGATAGAAGAACCTGTAAACAAAATGTCACACTTCATAAGCTCTGACAGAAACAATGTGTGCAATGACATCTATGAAATATCAGCAAGTTGATTTACTTACATGAGTTTGTTGCATACAGGTGGTAAGAAAGACTTCTCATTCTCTGTAATCCACTTGTCTATGTTGATATGAAGAGACTCGTTTGTCATTTTTTTTTTGCTGACTGGCTTACACTGAAGCTCTTAATGTATTCCAATCTTGCAGCAGATTGTCACTTACTACCCTGTATAAGCTGTGTTTAAAGTACAGCACCTGCTGCTAAACTGTCATGAATAAACGCTGAACCTACTAACCACATACCCAGCAGGAAGTTTCAGACCAAAATCTGTTTACACAGATACGAGAGGAGCAGGGTTGCCAGGTTTGCTTTTATCCTGCCAAATTGTACTTTTTCAGTTGCGTTTTTTTGGGATCAAGAAAATGGTCAACATCAATTTTCCAGCTGATGGTTGACTTTTGAATTTTTTCTTGGTTGGTGATAGATGATTTTTACATTTACAGCATTTAGTAGACGCTCTTATTCAGAGTAAGGCCAAGTAAAAAAAACAAATTGGTGATCATCCTTTTTCACCAAAATTTTGGGTCGGGGGAGGGGGGGGTGTTTTTTTTTTTTTTTTTTGATGGCAGAAAAGTATTGTGGCGGCTTTTGGGGGTGTCGGCCAATCAGATGGCTGCGTGTCGTACGGTATTTGCATAAAGTTCTCTTGTGTGTTTATGGGGTCTATTTTGTAATTATTTGGGGTCTTTAAGAGGAGATTTTTGTATGTGTTATGATTGTTAGTTGTAGTCTAGTCTCTATGAGTTATTTTTTGTGTGTTTTAGTTAAGTTACCGTTAATGTGTGTCTTAGTCAGTTATTCTGTCTTATTTATAGAACCAGCCCTCCATCTGCTTCTCTGTGTGTGAGTCTGCACGCATGCTGCGATAATAATTATTATTATATATTACAGTTAGTTAAAATAATCCATTGTATTTTATTTCATTAGATAACAAGGAAATGAAACGAATTTTATTGGCCGACTGCAGTGTTTTTACGATGCTGGCCACTGCAAAAGCCATGAACAAAAGCGACCGGCCATTGGTATTGACAGTGAAGTGTACTGCACATGTGCAGAATCGATTTGGGATCACGTCATTGGAAGCATGCAAAATGTGAATGATTCTAGGTCAGACTAGGGTGTTTGGCGCGTTTTTGTGTGTAAAAAAAAAAAAAGGTCGGGTGCTTTTTAGAGGGTCTGGCGGGGATGATCACCAATTCTTTTTATTTACTTGGCCTAATGTACAACAGTGTTTTGTCTCCATTAAGAGAATGATCTCAGCTATTACAGACAAAAAACTCCAGGGGGCGCTGGCTTGGATACTTCATGACCTTTTCCGTCGGAAATAATCCATAAACTTTGTAAATATCAACTCTTCCCACCATCTAACATGTTCCCAAAGATGTCCTCTTCAAAATACAGCAGAGAGTTTTTAAACTGAATACTCCTAATCGATAGAATCCATGAGTCTGTGTAGTGCACATCTCCACCGCGCGCCTCAAAACTGAATGATTTTGCTAAAAATAGCTTAAGCACATGCGCTATGCTACACAAATAAGATTCCGGCCGGAAAGCGGTGCGCTGATTTAATTATTGCAAATTTAACGAAGCTTCGAGGCAGATAATTTGCCTCGAGGATTTTTAGTAAACCAATTACTCGAATCATTCGAAGAATCGTTTCAGCCCTAGTTTAAACTAGTGCTGCTTAAGTGCTCCACAAAGAGAAGCTCTTCAGTCTGTGTGTGAAGACTGTGAGGGACTCTGCTGTTTGAACAGTCAGTGGGAGTTTGTTCCGCCACCTGGGTGCCAGGACAGAGAACAGTCTTGATGCCAGTCTTCCACCTAGGGCTGAACGATTAATCGTTTTTTAATTGAAATCGCAATTTGAATGGATGCGATTTTTCAATCGCAGGAGCTGTGATTTGAATTAGCCAATAGCCTGCAAGTATCACTAGGGAAAAAAACGTGTGAACTGCCTGCTGATGACCAATCAGAAGTCGCTAATCATGCATATCCGGCCTAGCTAATATCTTTAACAAGAAAGCTAAAAACAAGCAGCACTGCACTCGACCTCAGGGAAAAGATGAACGTTTTATCTGAGCAAGCGAACGAGGCCCAAAGTCCAGCGGACGAGTTGGCACCAAAGAAAAAATGCACATCGTGTGTATGGGGGCATTTTGGCTTCAGGACAACTGACAAAGTTTGAAACGGAGCTGAGAAACGTGGAGTACTACGCGACAACGACAGATATGTGGTACAGCCGAACTGAACCTTACCATCACTTAACATCGCTAATGGATTAAAAGACACGTTGGCTAAGTCGGGTTTAAATGAAGAGGGGCAAGTGTGCACAACCACAGATAATGCCTCAAACATGATAAAGGCAGCTGAAATAAACGAGTGGACCAGGCTACAGTGTTTTGATCACAGACTCAATCAGTAAGTAAACGATATTAAAGAATGTTGAACATGCTGTCACGTTCTCTCTCTCTCACTCTCTCTCTCTCTCACTCACACAAATGTGGCATCATGTTCTCTTTATCTGTTTTTAAATTATACTAGGCTCATACTTTTTTAACACAAATATATCTAAAATATTTGTTTTATATTTTAGTTCTCTCCATATATAAATGTCTGGTGTGACACTTTCATAGTTGTGTGTGTGTGTGTGTTTGGGTACTGGACTGGCGCCCTGTCCTGGGCTTAGTTGAATAGTGTGATGCTCTGCCCTGCGCCCAGTGAGGGGGTAGGGGTCTAACCGTGACTCTGTTAAGGATTAAGCGGGTGTGATAATGGATGGATATATTGTGTGCAGGGTTCTAAATTAACATTTTTGATCACCAGCCAATGTGGCTGGTAACTCTCTAAAGTTACCAGCCAATCAGAATTTCCACTAGCCAAATTTTATGCTGTAAAAATAAGAGAAATGAGTGCCACTGAATGCATTTGATCTATCTTTCTATGTACAGTATATATATATTATTTGAACCACATCTTCAGAGCTCGTCTTCTTCAGAAGCGGCATCAGAATCTGA